>KK112587.1:91123-108259 GCA_000611955.2 Stegodyphus mimosarum
AAAAAAAAAAAAAAAAAAAAACTGTGAGAATCCCCATTTTAAAAAAAAATATAAAAATATCTATATTAATTCTAACTTGCGATAAAGAAAAATGTATAGTTAAATAAGTCTTAAATAAAAAATCGTCTTTAATTTCAATTAAAGTATTTCAAAGATTTCATACAAGACTATTTATGTGTGCTGTCCTATTTTTAGGACAATGAGGAAATATGGGTTAATTTGAGACAACTCAGAAAATCCCTACATACACCTCAAGTGCCCTCCTTTATCATTACAATATTATTCATTGAAATATTCTTCCGAAAAATAAAAGGTTCAAAATGGCATTCCCACCTCAGATTTTCAAGCGACTTTTCTCGAAAATCTTTCCCTTCCATCTCACGATAATACCACTTTGAACACCCATTGAAGCGCTGCTACCAATCTTCCTATTCTTTCGCAAAACTTGGCACCTGCAATTGCAATTCTTTTGCTTTGAAGTTTCGTGTAAAGTGAAACAAAAGGCAGGCACGCTTTCTTTGTGCATTTTAGAAGCAGTGGTGCATACTCAATAGCGCTTATTTCAAAACTATCAGCCTCTAGCGACTCTTTGAAATTAAAGGGATTCTTTGGAAAAGAGGTTTCTATGTGAAGGCTAATAATAGAAAGAGAAGAGTTGAATTTTAAGCTAAGGTGTATATTTAACACCTCCAGTCGGTAAATTTCTATTTTTAAGCTAATTAATGGAAATCAATGAATAAAGTAGTAGAATGCGAATATATTTTAGGCCTATTATGATAAGAGTATTTCTTATTTGTCATTAGTATTGAATGAATTGTGTACTTTCTTTTCTTTATTTTAATTTTTGTCGTTATTTTAATTTATTAAATTAAATTAAATTTATTTATAATTTATTTTAATTTATTAAATTTAAATAAAAGCAGATAATTTAATTTATTAAATAAAACGATAAGCATTCATAGCTCCACATGATTCCGGTGTTCTGTAAAGTGGTTGACTTAGAGAAGATAATTAATTACCAGTGATGGTGATTATCAGTTTGCATAAGATATTGACATTATCTATGATTCTCTAAAGAAAAAAGAGGTGACGTAGAAAATCGTTATATGCTGTTGAGTCATTAGGAATTTTCGAAGCAGGAGACATGAAAAATGAGCAGTGCCCTCGCTGGGACTCGAAACTCGAATCGCTCGAATAATCGCCGTGTGTGCTGACCATTACATCACGAAGGCATGAAATACCTTCTAATGGGTTTATCAGTACCATTCTGCTGAAAATATTACAAAATAATTAGAAAGGTGAGTATGAAATACTATAATGGCATAAAAAACTTCGAAACAATTTTGACTTTTGCGTAATTATCTAAGATATTGTTAATAAACAGTACGTTGGAAAAAGTAAAAAAAAATCTGATATATAAACGAAAAAAAAATCGCAAAAATCTTATATCATAAATCATACTTGATTTTCCACTTTCGATAATAACTTTCTTTTCTAAAAGAGTTTCATCTTCATAAAATAAGTCAGCCTTCTTATGTCTATCAATTATGTAATGTACTTCTCTGTTAAGTTTGTGTACCATAGATTATCAGCAGCATAATCATTCACCAGCGGCAGAGGGTAAAGTCACTGAGCACTGGTTATTCCGACCTCGGTTCCATTCCAGGTGAAAGGGGTGTCTGCATGGGCATTTTTGTGATTTTTCCGGTGAGTAACGTGTATACCAGTTAGTTTCTCTTAGAAAATCCTCCCCGAAGGCATTCTTCCTCTTAGGCAGATAGCACGAAAGAGCTTTGCCATAATCAACTAAACCAAATCAAACCAATAACATAATTAATAAATTATGTTTCTAAATTTAACGCTTCTTGTTCTGGTTTTGTAAAGTTTTTTGTTTGTTTGTTTGTTTCTCTTTTTTTCGCCTAAGATAAGTCACAAAAAAGTTACGAAATATAGAACGAAAATATTTTAGTGTATATTCATTGAGCTATAAAAGTAAAGTAGATCGAGTTTTTCTAAAATATAAAACATTTTATTTTAAAGCTAAAATAATTCATAAAGATTTACATAGGAACTCTGTATATCATTACTGTTACTGCAATAGGCATTTTGTTAAAATTGTCCATTTTTAAGTAAATTCATTGGTGATTAGAAACAACATCTAGGCTTCTTCAGAATACTGTATGAAGCAGAAAAGTAGATGAAAATGGAATTATCATACATCAATCAACGATATATGTAAAACAGTTGTATTTATGCATGCATTTAACGTTTCATTATCTTATGATTACAATTCTTATCAACTTATTCTGTTCCTTTCGCCTTCTGTAAAGGAGTACTTTACGAGCGATCTACTGTAATCATAGCAAACAAATAAATCTACAAAACATGCATATGTAATAAATCTTTCTTAAAGAATTATGTTGCTTAATTTTTTTTTTATTTCTTAAATAGCGTTTTGCAAGGCTATTAAAATATGTAAAAAAATTTGCGCATATGCGAGAAGAATGAAAGTTACAAAATGACAAATGGATTAAATTTTTTTACGTTTTCTTCCGAAGTTCATGTAACAAGATTGTCGAGTGACTATTTTTAAACAATACACACATTTTCCGCTTTTGGGATATTTAAATAGTTTTAAGATTAAGAGAATTGCATGTGGCAGTGACCAACAGCTTGTAAATCTATTTCTTTTCCTTTGCAGTGCTTTAAAATACACTCAGAGGTGCATTTTTAGAATTATCACAGAAAAATCTTATATTAGGTCTATTTTGGCAAATGCAGGGAAGCAGAAAATTAATTAATTTCTAACGAGTATGCTGTTTTAAAACTATTCTAAAATGTAGGATTACGTTTTTCTTTATATATTTTGTATTGCTCTATGATATAAAACTATTTGAAATTAGGAACTGGTATTTATGATATTCTGAGCATTTTAAATATAGAAAATATCTTTATTTTTGAGGTGAAGACAACCTTATTTAATGTAGAGCATAATGCTTCCTTTATGTGATCTTTTTCATGTTCACGTAAACTTATGGCCTTTTCCACTTGAGAATACTTGCCATTGAAACTGCTAAGTACGCTTCTTTTTAAAAGATAAATCTTCAGTTAAGTGGTGTTGTGTGATCAAATCGCATTCAAAAACTGTTGCTATTTTTATTATATTTAAAAATAAAACTTGCATCAGGAAGCAATAAGAAGAAAGTCCCCTTTCGAAAAACTACCTGAAGATTCGCATTCTGGTAAGTGCACGCCTCTTAGAAGTTAATGAGTTAGCATATGCCAGAGAAGAATTTATTTTTTTCGCCATTTCTCCTTATTCGGCATGACTTCGTGAACAATGTTAGAAGCTAGCAAAAGTATTAAATGCAAGATCATATTTTGAATGAGTTCCTCATTTGCTAGCTTCTATCCCGCGATGATGCCTGCCCTCGTTTCTCCATTCTCGTGTTTCTAATAACGCGGGTCTATCCGCTCCTTTTCACAAAACATGATTGGCATGCCTAACAAAGTCAAATGATTTTTGCTTCACCGAGAAAGTTTTTTTTCCTGCTTTGTTAGCGGGAGAAACAAGATTCTTTTCAATCAGGCGAATAGTAGACTTCAGATGCAGTTCCATAATATAGCATTCCTCGCTCTTCTATACTTATAGAAGTCAAATATGAATACCGTTCTGTGGTACTTTGAGTATGTAGTTCCATGAGGATTTGGTGGTGTTACTTTTAATATTTATCTCCCACTATATACATGCATATGTATATATACTGTATATTCCGACATGTAACGCGCGCTTTTAATATAAAAGAATAGGTCCGAAATTTGTGGGTGTGCCTTATACGCTGGATATAAACATGATAGCTTAAAACCAAGGATAAAATTTCATTTTTACGTGCATCAAGATTCATCTTACTGAAAAGAAATGATTTACCTTATTGAAATTAAACATTTTCATTTTGGGATAACATAAAGATTTCCTTATGTTCGTCTGCTGTTATATATTCAGGTATCGAATTCTGGTTCGTCTTCAACATTATTGTTATTTTGATCCGTAAATAAATAATCATTATCCGTTCCATCTTTCACCAATACCAAACATCCTTGCTGCAGCAGGACTTCCATTTTCTTTCGCAAAATGAATGGCTTTGCTTTCGAAACAAGCATTGTGTTTGTTTTTTTCGCAGGAGCCATATTTACTACTAAAAGGAACATTAGATCAATTGCACTTCAACTAAAGCAAATACCATTTACTAAAACCTTCGATTTTCACTTCAAAATCCCGACTTCAAATGACTACAGAAAGAGAAAACAGCTAACTCCTAATTACACGAAATTCGTTCAGGTTGGAAGTGCAAATGCTACTCCAAATTAAATCCCCTTTTCTCGAAACCCTACAACAGCATTGGGCTGTTCCTAGGCCATTGGCTGCCCCCGCATACTTTCCAATGATTGCTGCTCCCAAATTTAAAAGAAACATGTTTAGTGATTAATAATTTTTTTTATTTCATATTCACTAAGTACTTACATATGACAAGTAGTTACAATGAATTTATTGAATTACAACAGGGGTGGACAGATTTTTCCAGGGTGCGGGCTACTTCCAGTTTTTTCAAGGTGTTGCGGTCCGGTCCACCCATTGGCTTAGGTCCACCCATAGGTTTGGTGACCTAAAAATGATCTACAATATTTATTATAACTTAATTTTAAATACGGAATATATACTTACCTACCTAACCCTACCTAAAAAAATTTACTCTGTTAAATCTGCGTTTAAAGCAAAACGCAAGACATAAAATACTAATAATAGCCACAAATATAATAATTCCAAATGACGCATTTCTTATCATATAATTCAAAATACATTAAAAAAATCATTTTCGTGTAAAATTAATTCTCGTAGTTATATTTAGTAAAAGACTTAGTCTGCATACTGTCCACCAATCTTGAATATCTCGGTATAATTTACTAACTGCTAATCTTGCTCTGCATTCTAAGTGGTAGTCAAGAGACCGGAACGATGTGTTGTCTTAATATTATTCATCATTGAAAGTGCAGATTCACACAGGTAGGTAGAGCCAAAGAACGGTGTTAAACGAAATGCAACTCTTTTTAAATTAGGATACATTACTTCCAGGGATAAAGTTCCGCTTTACTTCGTCCATTAGATTCCAAAAGTTACTCTTAGATTTTGATCTACGTGCTTTTAAAATTATGTCATTTTTAAGGAGAAGAACTTCGTTTTTCTCAAGAGATAGAGAATATATAATTTCAGTTATTTCTTCCACATCGGTATTGCTAAACGGGTAACACATTTAACAATTGGTTCTAGTCTAGTAAATTCTTGAAAACGTCTTTCTGATTCGGAGTGAAGTTTTATTATTTCATCATAATATTTCTCCTTGTTTAATGTACCTGAGTTTTAAACAATTTGTCAGAAATATTTTTGAAATTTTTTTGTTCATTCTTCATCATCTGAGAAGTTATAAGTTTTAATTTGCTCTTCAAAGTATTAACAAATCCATTCAATTCTGCTATAGTTTGTAATTTGATTTTTTCCTTCCAATTGTAAGTTCAGTTCATTACAGATGGCTTGTTATATCAACAACAAAACCTAAATGTATCAACCGAACATCATCACTAAGCTCAAAGTACACTTTCTCATTTGATTCCACCCAAAATGTCTCGGCGGTCCACCGGTCGATCGCGATCGACTTAATGCCCACCTCTGATTTAAAATATTTAAGCGTGATATCGCGATAGTCCGGCCGCCCCTGATTTTGGTAGCCCGCGTACTTTTACCCGCTACAACCCCGCTAGGAACGGCGCTGCAATAGCATTATTTTTGACATTTGCATTGACTACAATCCATCCTCTTAGTCGGAATATTTACTCCCTCAAACATTTAACCTCTCACACATTGATGGCTTGTGAGTTAATTATACTATTATTCGAAAGGCTAGCACAAATCTTGGAATAAGTGACCGCAAAAAATAAGAGCATTGGACATGCATCCTTTAGGTTTCTTCATGAAGAATTGGGTGCACGGCGTTAAATGGAGAATATACCTAAAAATTAAAAAATGTGGCTTGAAATTATAGATGCGCATTATACGCCGGAAAATACGGTACATATATGAAAACTTTATGCATTATACAGACTACAGATGGATAATGTTATTAGTCCAAAGGGATTTAGTCCCGAAGGACTATTACTTTCGTTTTGCGATTTTGCGTTGAATCACTCTGAATGCCCGTTTCACTTTTCAAATTGTTGCCACTAAATGTTATCGCTCTGCATTAAATTTTAAAAAATGAAAAATCTGCATAAATGTATGCATGTTTCTCGCATTGTGATAAAATCTAGAGCCATCGAATTTTGAATGACGTAATCCTATTGCGAATATGGGCATCTGGAAGCCCTAATTTTGAATTTGAAATTTGCTTTATTATCGATTTTATGTTTTGTAACATTTCAACGAATTTCTGATTAACAAACTAAATGATTTCAAAGCGAGCAATGGCAACACTGTACGGAAAAAGAAAAACATTTTTATCTCCAGCGCACGAGACTTACGGAAATTCTAAAGATATGTTCATTTTAAAATGATTTTGCGATATTGATTTTGAACTGAATTTTATGGTTTGAGTACGTAGTACATGATATTTAATAAAAAAAGGTAGCACACGAAACGTTAAAAAAACGCGCCTTTGGACGTAATTTAAAATCTGAAATCTTTCAGATTTTTTTTTTTTTCTTGGTACTTTGATTATTTAAAATTTTAATAAAACATCTTTCCATTTCGCACCGTCATACACCTAGAAGGACATCCGGGATTAACTCAAAATCCCAGTTTATCCTAACAAAAATTGAAACCCGTACTTAGGAAAGAGGAGTAACATATTATTATTAACAAAAAAAATGCTATTTACCACTTACTTGCACACTCAAACTGTTTAATAGGGAATCTAAATTTATATAGTGACTGAAATCTAAATCAATACTGAAACAAAATAAATATAAGTAATGAAGGAATAAATATAATCAAAAATGAACAAACTGCGCTATAAATGGCATCAAAGAACAATATTTTCAAGAGACTTTGAACGACGTCATTGAATTCAAACTGGCATCAAAACATCGGTTAGAACTTCCGACTTTTCAACAGGAATTACGTTGGCTGACATCATTTGCTATTACTGCTGATATCCTCATGCACACTTTTCCCCTTTTTGTGTTTTCCCTAGACAGATTTGTTTTATATACATTGTTGATGTATGATAATTCCATTTTTTCACAATAAGTAATTTTTTGCTTTACGAAGGACAAGGCACAATTAAAAGGGAGTTGACTGTAAAGCTTTTAATACTTCTGTTCAGTTGTAAATATTTCCAATGACGGGCTCTGACCGTTTAAAAGCGTTGGCCACTGCTAACGCCGGAAGCAGTGGTCTCTCAATTATGGAGTCACCTATAGGTATGGAGGGGATGGACAAATTACATTCACGCCTTCTCCAGGTTTCGAACCCGGGCCCTTAAGTACGGCAGTCGGAGTCACTAAACACTTTCCCATCTGGGCGGCATACATATATATGCACTAAATCTGCAAAACGTTTTCAATAAGAAAAAAAAATTACTTTTGATTTCGGTATTTTTGCGATTAAATTTTTTCTTCGAAACTTTTATGTTTTTAATGTAAAAGAAGCTTAAAAATTACTAATTTTAAAATACTATTAAAATTCTGACTAAAATTGTTTTTCTTTCATGGTTTTAAATTGAATTTCTGTTCCTTGGAGATGGTACATGAAAGGTTTCCTTATCATACATTATATATATATAATCCAAAAGTAAAAAGTAAAATCCTGAGCTATCTCTGCTAAGATTAAAAATTTATTTTAATATAGAACATATAAATGAAATGTTATATCCTAGGGGACGTGAAATATACTTTAGAGAGTAAAAATGTACTATCGTGGAAATCAGAATCCAGGAATTTGCAATTAATTAAACTGGAATTTATAACTAAAATGGTTAATTAATAAAAAGTAAATTTAAACAATTAAAGCAATAGAATGATTGTTGATTCTATAGAGAGATCGCTAGTTTTCAAGAAAAATTGGAATCTCTCTATGCGATCACCAACAGCAATTCATGAGGATTGTTTTTAGTCTTTTCACATTTCTGAAATACATCTTCTTTCAATTTTTAAATTTTTGTAATCTATTTTGTAAAATCTGAATTTGAATGTTAAATAATTTCAGATATGTGAAAACATTTCCCGACAGTATAACAGACAGTTAGTTACAATTAATTAAAAAAATAAATAAGGAGACAGTTTTCAGACAGAACAATATTTAAACTTAAAAATAAGAATAAACGAAAAGGTAATTTTTCATTTGCATATTCTCTTTTTCTCTCTGTGTATATATTGCTGCTTATAATGTATTTTTATATTGCTGTTTAGCTCTGTATATATTGCTGTTTATAACTGTAATGCTTTTAAATTACGATTTTTAGTGTTTAGTTTTCAACCTGAAAATTTTTATTTCTGTTTTTTTTACTATTATTTTCTACGTACGTTACAATAGTTAATTTGTTACTCGATTTAGGCTCTTAATTTTAATGCAAGATTTCCAGAAGATTAAATTCTTTCTCTTAAAATATGTCTCGTGCTGCATTGCACGGGGCTATAAAACAAGTTTAATTATAATTCTACTAAAAATAGTTGACTAAATTTAAAATCCGCAACAATATTATCAAAAAATTTAAATTTGAAAAAATTATCAGTTATCCAGATCAATTTTTATCAATGAACAATCATCAAAATCAATTTTTAAGATATAATTTGCTCCCATATGATATTAAACAAATCACGCTATAGAAAAGTCAAAAGGTATAAAACTAGAAATTTTGAAATTGGAAAGCAGAAAAACGATTTATAAAATTTAAAAGGTGAATTTGCAAATTAATAATCTTCTAAGGAAGTTTAATCAAAGAGATGAAAAATCTGCTAAATAACTGTTTAAAAACAAAAATAACCAGCCAAATTTCAGGAAAATGAAACCCAATTATTTTAGATAGACTTTCCTTAAAGTAAAACAAATAAGAATCTTAAAAAAAATAAAAATATAAGATCTGAGTTTAGCTGGCTAAATGTGGCCTGTAGAAGTGGAAAATCAAATTGCCAGGAAAACTCAACCTGTAAACCACCAGTGATTGCTAACATTGCAAATCGCTGCAGTTCTCATTGGTATATTCTTCATTGGTGTTCACTGAATTTCTTCATTGGTAGCTTATTGGTTGACTCACAGCATCCATAAACTTGAAGGTCAATGGTGACTGTCATTGGTATCCTTCAGCTGAGCTTTATTTTAAAAATGCAGTATTACAATATTAGTGCATGGTATCACATCAGCAACATATGGGATGTTCACCAACAACCATTAGGCCTTAGATCATTGGTGAACTAGGGAGTGAGTGCTTTAATGATCACTGGCGGTTGGTAACTTACTTTTAGTTTCAAAATTTCTCTAACTTTACTATCATCGCAACACACTGGTGACCTGTGGATCTAGTGTTAGTGATCGCGAACCCATATGTCACACATTATGCAAAACTTCTTGGTGAGTGGTCTTCTTTCGATTTAATTAGTTACAATAATCTTCAGCGCTACCTAGATTGATGGGTGATCAAAGCTGTTAATTGTTCACTTTGGTTTCATTTTATATAAATAATGTACTCAAACAATACAATTGTAAATTCTTTTGATCTATAGTATATACATTCGGTAACTTTTATGAATATGTTTTACAATATTTTTATTAACAAAGCGTTGTTTCACAGCGCTCGTCCTAATCAAATATCTCAGTTATCAAAATACAGAAATATATACTCAAATGAATTGGCCAGCATATTCACCAGATTTTAATACTACTGAATATGTGTGCGATGACTTGAGCTTACCGATCTAAATAATGCTAAATATTTTGTACGATTTCTGACTTCCCGAAAGTTCAGCTCTGAAGAATGGTGAGCAATTTCACAAGACTTGGTCAAAATTTGCTTAAGTCTTCGAAATCAAGACGTGAAATTTGCACTTTTGTCATACCTTATAAAAACTTGCTACAAGAAAGGGCACATAATTTTCCCATCACTTTACATTTTGAAAAGTAAATTTCTTAAAATTTTTAACTAAATTCAGTAATGTGACCATACTTTGAACACGCTACTAACGCAATGGGTAAGAAATGCTCCAGCAAAGTTACAAAGAATAATAATTTATAATAAACATGAGTTATATGTTTGAGAAGAAACATTAATTAGCTTGAGTAGAACAAAATATGCTGAAGACTTCAGAAACTTTAAAATGAATTAATAAGCTAAATGTTCAAAAGCCACTTACAAAAACTCACTCCTTTCAAACATATCATCAGCTCTACTTCTTAAGCCTCGTGCACAAGGCTGAAAGATAAAACATGATGGCATAAGGCTGAATAACACACTGTTAATTTTATATATATTTGGGGCACGCATTATCGAGTTTTTGAGTTTCATTATGAAAAAATACTAAATGTTTTCTAACCCCATTACTTTTGAGTTACTACAATCCTTAGATAATCAATTCAGAAAATGATTAGTATGTTTGAGAACATTTACTGACTTCGGTTTATGTAATCACAGATTTCTTTGATTAATTTTTTTCTTCTATGTCTTATTTTAAACAGCCACCACTTTTAGATGTCACCGGGCTGTAACGTGGAAATTACAATTGTCACCAAAGGCTGTGATGGCCGCTTTAACAGAATAATGAAGAGAAAACTTTTAACTGGTTTCACTAGTAGCTGAGTGGTAAAGTGGTCGAATACTGGTTGTTCGGTTCGGGGTTCGAATCCCCGTGAACGTGCTAGCAGTATGGGCGTTTTCGTGGTTTTCTCCTCATGTAAAGTGTATAAGAGCCAGTTTCCCTTCAGAGTGCTCCATGGGGCATTCTTTTCTTTTGCGGATACAATCTTGTGCGTCGCGGTAATTAAAAAGAAACCATAAAAGCTTTTTATAGTTGTTGAATTTCGATTTTAAATGTTAATATATTAACCTTCACGCATAAAAATTTTTATATGTCAAATTACGTAAGGGGACTAGTACACCTTAAAACCTTTAAGAGCTTCGAATATGTTACTATTGCAAGAATTGAGATAATTTTAAATTTAAAAGCAATTATGTCCAACTTTTTACAGCTCACTACATAATATAGATGCTTTGGGAATTAGTAACCAGAAGATTTGTGTTGTCACAAATATTGTTATAACTTAATCTGTTTTGTGACAAAAATTTTTATGCGTTCACGCCATGCTTCCGGCTTGCGCGCATGATATTTTAAAAATGGCTAATGGTACATAGTTAAAATTTGATGGAATTCTTTGTATAGGCACAATCTTCTAACTGAACCAAAAATCTGATGAATATTTTAATATAAAAAATATACATTAAAAAATTTATACGTGAAAGCATTATAGATTTTTCTAATAAAATATATTTTATAAACTGAACTCCAGATAAACTAACGATTTAACACGAAATTCTTAGGATTTTTGGTTCACAGTAGTTTTCAAATGTTATAAAAGCTACATTAAATATGGAATTAAATTGTGCAACGGAATGTTTTAAACTGTGTGCGCAAGGTAGAAGCATGACATGAACGTATAAAAACTTTTGTCACAAAGCAAATTAAATTATAAAAATATTTGTGGCAACACAAACTTTCTGGTCACTAGTTCCCAAAGCAGCTGTATTATGCAGTCAGCTGCAAAAGGTTGGAAGTAATTGCTTTTAAAATAAATAATCATTAATAGCATAATGTTATCCTCATTCTTGCAATAGTAACGTATTCGAAGATCTTAAGGGTTTTAAGGTGTACAAGCCTCCTTAATTTTACATGTTAACCAAGTGAACTGAGCTTTATTAGTTACACCTTTATTCCTCGGGATTAAATAAAGTTCTAAAATGTAATACTTCATCATGATCCATTAAATGCCAAATACACAAGTATGTGAAACAATTAATAATTCTTAACAGAAAACATAAATAAAACGGTGTTTACTTATTCCTTCATAGCGACTAAAATGAATTAAATGCAAAATCCAAAATATTTTTATATTTACTTATGTAATACCTTGTTTTAAAGCTAAAAATAAAAATGTGAAAGTGAACTAGTTAAATATTTAAAAGCTGGTGTAAATTTATATCCTGACCTCCTAACCTCTCATGGAAAAACGGTTGCAACCTTA
The DNA here is from genome assembly GCA_000611955.2 of Stegodyphus mimosarum. NCBI lineage: Eukaryota > Metazoa > Arthropoda > Arachnida > Araneae > Eresidae > Stegodyphus > Stegodyphus mimosarum. The sequence goes on from KK112587.1 coordinate 103,401, forward strand.
AGAGGTTGAACTTCTGCCTGCTTGTCCACGGAACGTATTTTCATAGCCCTTCTGCCACCCGAAGGAGGCATTTCCCTATCCGCGGCCTTAGAGACGCGCTCTCTAGGGTTTACAGGCTCCGATGGAATTTATGTTTTTTCCTTCCAATATAAATTATGGAGCTGATGAAAGGATTAACGTTTTACTAAGATAAAATATTTTCTTGGTCATCTATATGATACTCGAAATGATGCATCTATATGATACACAAAAACTGGAAGAATGTCTTCCCTTGCATATTTATCGTATACAAACTAAACACGAATAATAAAGATTACCTGCTTTATGAACCTAACGTTACCAAAACGCAGAACAGATAGAAACCAGAATACAATTTCTGCTTCCTTCTAATAAAAGTAATACTGAATGTGGCATCTGATAAATCTAATGTTTATCACTGAAGGAAATAAAAATATATCTCAAAAGAATTCATTTTTAAATGTTCGAAGAAGTGTTTGCATAGTTCTTTTCTGAATGTACATGTAATTAATAAAATGCATACTGTCGTATAAATATAATAAAAAAATAAAAACTATTGCTATGTGGATGAAACTATTGTTATGTAAAACAAATTATGCAAGACAGTTTGTTGTAAATTTCTTTGTTGCTATTAGATTTTATTTATATGCAGATATACACGGATTAGAAATTTTGCTATTGATATACATAATATATGACAAACATAAAAGTTAAGATTACTTGTTGTCAAATATTATTAAAAAGCGCGGATGGTTTTTAAACGATTTACTTCGTTGCATTAATCAGTAGCAAACTTTTTCAGTTGGCAGCAGAAATGAAACAGATTAGTACATATCGATTGGTAACTATTTTGAAAGGACTTCGAGCATTAAAAACACTAACTGGCATTTCGAGTTTTATAAACTTGATATCAGGAGCTCGTCTTGCATAATTAATAAATTTAAGTAATTTTTCTTTTAGAGAAATCTTCCACGTTCTATGAGTAAACTTCTGAAAGAAAATCAATCTCTTCCTAGCTCTGAAATTATCAGAGCTTTTGTGGCTAATTAGAAACCATCTCTGCACAAAGGACGCCTGTTATGAGGGTCATTTTGTCTACCCTGATGACACTGTTATGAGGGACGGATAAAGAAAATGTGCCTCCGTCATCATATAGCTCCCCTCTGCCCTGTTATTGAAAACATATTCCCCTTCCCTGAAGAGAGGGCAAGAAATGAGAGCATGTCTTGCGATAACGAGGGAAAATGCTGCTTCTAATATTCCTATATGTCAAGAGCCTGTAAATGAAGCACCTGAGTAGTGGTATAAGTCAAATTACTAACATAAAATCATAATTTACGAAAACAGGTTACTGTTTATTAATGATTTAAAACAGTTTATTTGAAAAACATTTTATAATACAAGTAAGTGAAGAAGCCCCTACTTTTGTGACATCAGCAAGGTAAGTAAAACAAAAGATTTCCTTTCCGATTTCTTGCTTAGAGATGAACTTATCTCATTTTTCTTCGTAATGATTTAGCAGAAGGCCTCGACATGATAGAGAAATGGATTGACATAAGAGTTTCTCATGGCTTCTGATTCTGGTGAAAGGCTTCATATGGTCCTATGAAGTGCGTCATGAAATAACATAATTTCTGGATATAATCCAGGATGAGAGTCCATCCGATACAAAAGTATGTTAGGCGTTCTTATTATGATGTCAATCTGAATAGTACAATTGCTAGACTCTACCAGGAGAAAACAAGGCTTATAGGTCGCAGTGTACCTATTTCATTAATGAATAAATTTATATATTTTATATTAATTTTTATGTGATCATATTTAAGTCGACGAATACACCATTGTATATTTTCAGTAATTTTAGCTTTAAATATAATTTGTAGTTTTAATTTACAATGAGAATTTTTTGCACTATTTTCTAATATTTTGGGAATAGAGTGTGATATTTGTGTTTTATTTTTGAGCAGTTTTATAACCATTTTAACGAAAATTGGCTCTTGACAAGTAATAAACCCCATACTGTATGATGTTGCTACTTAGATTACTTTTTACAAACGCCTGTTTTATTTTAATCTGGAAATATCATTTATCTATTAACGTCCATGTGTGTCCTTAGTTCATAAGTACAGCGAAATACTGCACTTGGATAGAAAGGTAGCCGATGACGTAGTAGAGAATGTTGCAAATTATATACAGGGTGTTTATAAAGTCCCGGACCTATTTTGATGTTTAATAACTCATAAAATAATAAAGATAGATTAAAATTAATAACATAAATGGTTAGACAGACTCAAGAAGTTTCATGACCCTTGTCGATGAACTTCCACGCGTGCCCCCTTCGTCGCACGGAGAATATCAAGTCGATATTCAATTTCACGCCAGGTACCGGCAAGCATGTCGGCATCACAGAGGCTATGGCGGTTGTAATGCTGGCTTTTAGGTTATCAATGTTCGACACTCTCCTCCTGTAAACGTTTTCCTTTACAAATTCCCAAAGGAAAAAGTCCAGCGGCGTTATATCAGGTGATCTGGGTGGCCAAGGAATTGGACCTCCTAGCCCAATCCATCTTCCTGTAAAACGGTCATTCAAAGAACTACGAACGATGGCACTCAAATGAGGTGGGGCACTATCTTGTTGAAAAAAGACATGTGGCTGAAGCTGTTCTAGTTGTGGAAATACGAAGTTTTCCAACATGTCTAAGTATACGACTAATGTGACCGTCTTTTTTGTAAAAAAGAAAGGCTCAATGACTCGGTCGTGCATTAGTCCACACCACACATTAACCTTTGCCATAACCATAACACCATTAACCATAACATTGCAATAGTTGCCAAAAACAAAAGAGAGAAAAATGCAAATAATAAGCAGACGATATTTAGAAAAGTACAGATATTTAGACTGGAAAATGAAATTATCTAAAATTAACCACACGCGCAGATAACCACACGGACGATATTTGCAAAATTAAAGATATTCATACCTGAAAAGGAAAATATATAAGTTATTCCATCAATAAATGCCATAAGTTTGTTTATATATTCATTATTTTATGAGTTATTAAACATCAAAATGGTTCCGGGACTTTATAAACACCCTGTATATTATATTCTTAAGATGTTTCATAACTGACATGATGTTTTCTGCTTTAAATTTATTTTAGAATTATGTATGTGGGGTACAAATATTGATGCGTTCTACGGATTCGTGGATTTGGAGTAATTAATGATAACGCTTGATAAAGAATTAAAATACAATTTATTCGCCAGTAAACACTATTACACAGAACAATTCCAAAGACACGTTTACACGCGTCGAAAACCAACGACAAACATGCTGAAACAATCAGCACCACGGCCCTCAGGCTATAAGAGTGAAGACAGCTTCAAGCCCAAGCACTAAATCACAGCTCCCGACTCAATCGATCGCTTTTACCCTAATTTCTGAACTCAAGACACTACTCTCTCTACATGCAGGCAGAGTATATATAGCTTTAACCTAGCTTATTCCAGGGAAAACCTCTAAAATTGCGTTCTAGAATGTTCTTGCTCCGCCTATGAATTCCCCAGTTTTGTCACCAAATATCTCCAAATGGGAGATTTCGCGCCAAGTATGGGAAACCTAAGTCCACCGTTGACTCACGCTGCTCAACCGGCAGACTTCTTTCTCGGCTCCAGAGTTGCTGTGTAGCAATATTACGCAATCAGATGAGAGTCCATCCGATACAAAAGTATGTTAGGCGTTCTTATTATGATGTCAATCTGAATAGTACAATTGCTAGACTCTACCAGGAGAAAACAAGGCTTATAGGTCGCAGTGTACCTATTTCATTAATGAATAAATTTATATATTTTATATTAATTTTTATGTGATCATATTTAAGTCGAATACACCGAAATTGTATATTTTCATTAATTTTAGTTTTAAATATAATTTGTAGTTTTAATTTACAATGAGAATTTTTTGCACTATTTCCTAATATTTTGGGAATAGAGTGTGATATTTGTGTTTTATTTTTGAGCAGTTTTATAACCATTTTAGTGTGGTGCTGTGGCTGCAGAAATCAGCTGATTACTCTTTGCTCATGCATTTTACACTCTTTTATGAAATGCTTATGAGTTTTGTATAACATTTAATAAAGCGACCATGATAGGGTTTTTCAGTACCAACGCCTAATCATATTGAAGAAAAACGTGCAAGAAATATATAAAAACTATATAAGTAACGTAAGTGCTAACGCATTAAATCGTACTCCTTCAAAAGCGAATGCTATAATCCAGGAAAGCTCTTCAAATGAAACTAACTTTTTTGAACAGCCAGAAAATGCAGGCTTAATATCATGCCATGAACCGCTAATGAAATAGATGCTGGAGATGTTCCAGTGCCATCCAAACAATATAAGCTTTGTTAACAACATACTCGTACTTTTGGGGAAAAGATAATATAAAAATTGACTCAGTGTAACTATACAGTACAATTCACATTAATACCATTGAGTTTCTCTTACGTTTGCAAGTTCTTGACGAAATTCTCGAAAAAAATCGATTTTTAGAATTTTGGGCCAAGATGCTATTTATATATCAATAAACACTTCTCAAAACTTTCATACGTCTATTATAAATAGAACATATGTCGATATGTCGTTTCTGTTTAAGATCCACCCGAATTTAAAGGTATAAGTTTGAGTAGCTAAATCCAAATGTTGAAATTTTGAAGCATAGTAAAAAATAAAATAAAGGAGCATAAATTAAAAAAATAGAACAAAGGAATATTTGAATTTAAATAAGAATTAAAACAACAGTTTTTAAACCATTAGTTGCAAAATACTTTATTCATGAATTTA
>KK112587.1:108322-145611 GCA_000611955.2 Stegodyphus mimosarum
GGAACTCTGAAAATATTCAGATCTTAACGACACCCTACAAGGTTTGTTATGGTTTTTATGTTCTCGTTGAGTTCACAATTTATCTATCTGCTCTTAATTCGTTCCTGATGACACAACGTTTCTTGCTTTTTGTAATTTTATTATTAAACATCACTTTTTTCGCACTTACATTAATAAAATACACAAAATGAGTTCAAAAACAGCATATTTTTAGAATTCCCAATGGAGTATTAAGTGTTGCCACATATTTCTTAGCTCCCCAGGCTATTACTTTAGAACTTTCTCTTTTCAACTAACTAGCGGATGGCGCGGCCAGCCGCTTCATATGTTTGCTATAAAAGAGAAAATATATCTACATAATATAATGTTTTAAATAATCCAGGCAGCTTATTTCAGGGACGCAGTTGATGCTTAATGAAATATATGAAGAACTGCATATTTTAAATTGGATATTTAATATATATAGAACTGCATATTTGTCTTTAAATCAATTCGTTTGTTAATCAGTAATGGGAAGATTAATATTTAATGGAAAAATAAAATATATTACGCTTTGCATGGTACATGAAACATGGTTGTTACATGGCGCAACGAATTGGTACATGGAAGTTAAAAATATTTTATTTCAGATACCTTTAGAACTCTTGATAATGTGTTAAACGTCGACGTACGCTTTATTATATTTTGTGTATTAGTTCTTTAAAGGTAACACATGGTGGTAACATTTGTTGGTAGCACCCTTTTATTTTTATTGTGACACCTTTTTTCTATATTCATTTCATGATTTCTTTAAAAATAATACATCAAGATAATATTTGGTGGTAACTTTCCTTTGTATGTCTCGCCATTTATATATATTTTTAATTTTTGCTTTATTATGTCTTTAAAAATAATACATGGCGATAACATTCTCTAGCAACATTTGAAAAGTGACACAGACAAAAAAGTGATGTTTAAGATAAATAGTACCTTTGGTGCTTATTATATCAGTTTTAAAGTTTATAAATTTTTTATTTATTTTCATAGCCCGAAACAATAATTAATTCATAATAATTTTTCGTTATGCTTTTCAGTAGCCTTAATTGATTTAAAATCTTGCGATGGGAATAAACAATAAAAAACAGTGTTCTGGCCTTAGAATTTTACTTTATCACAATAGTGATTATATACGTCAACAGTCTTAATTTCGCGGAATTAAATTAATTCCATGAAACAGTTTTTCAATTCACGCAGTTCAATAAATGATTGGAGTAATTCGCAGTTATAAGCTACTTCGATGAGATTTAGAATATAATTCAGTAGTCCTCATTTAAAATTCCAAATTTCCAAAAATTCCTCATTTAAAAGTCAGTAAACAGAAACGATAAATATTCAAATTCTTTGTGGCTTTTTAAAAGCACTAACATTATTCTGTGACTAATTATTATGTAATAACATACCTTTGGCTTATAATAAGGTTTTAAGATAAACTATAATGGACGTGCTTTTGACGGTACGTTTAATGAATTATTTGTTTGCATATTAGATCTTTTGTAAAGATATTAAGAGTTTTTTGAAGAGAAGAAGCGTGAAAGGTGATGTTGATGAGCGTAAGTAGGATGGACATGATGACGAAGATGAAGAAAATAAGAATAATGAGGATCATGAGGAACAGTATGGTGATGATAGTAACAGTATGGTGAAGAATGATGCTGAGAAGGATATTAATGAAATGATGAGGATTGGGAAGAAAATAATATGTATAATTAGGGATGGTAATGACATTGATGAGTAGGAGCCAAACGAAAAGGAGCAGGCAGAGAAGGATGAGATGAAGAGATGGCTAGGGAGATAAGTTTGACGATATTAATGAGGAATAGGTAGATGTGGATGATGATTAGGAGAAAGAACAGGACGATGGATCAGACTGTGGATGCTGAGAATAGGAATGATGAGCATGATGATGATGCGAAGGGTTATCGTGATAATCATTATAACTATGTTGATGTTGAGTACGGGGATGATGATACTGAGGAGGACGAGTATTGTAAAGTAATAATGACAATGATTATGATGATGAGGAAAAATCAGGAAGCGGTTTGGGAAGAGAAAAAGGTTAAAGCAAATGAGTAAGGAAGAATATGGAAAAGAAGGGAATAAGGAGGAGAGAGAGGCAGAGTGTAATTATGACTAAGATGAAGATAAGAAAAATGAAGCTGATGAAAAAAGTACATGTTATACACATTTGGAATCAGCTATCTTCACTGTACGTGTTAAATTAAAAATTTTAAAATCAATTTCTGAAAGGCTAATTGGTATTATTTCTTTAAATAAGAGAAACTTCATCTCCTGCCCATAGCTTATTCTTTAGTCCGGTTTAAAAGATAGAAGATGATGGAGGAGGAAGATTCGAAGATGGGTCAGAAAGATCAGATTAAGATACTTGTTTATAAGGGAACTATTGTACTTATTTGAGAAAGGGAGGAGGCATAGAAGAATCAGAATCTGATACTGTTTTAGGAGATGTCTATTGCATTTGCTTAGTATATAGAGAAAGTTTTACTTCTATTTTCGGCTTTTAAGTCGAAAGTAAGAGGGATAAAAATAATAAAGCATAATAAAGGAGAAGGAGGATAATAAATAAGGCTTTTAGCTGAAAAAATAAGAAGCAGAGGAAGAAGGATAAGAGAGAGCGATTTGTCCTTTCTGTTCGCAATAATGACACTCAAACTAATCCTTTTGATTTGGCCACAACATAATGAGGATACTGATATTACTATTTGCAAAGTGCATAGTAACAGTACAGAATTTCTGATTTTATAATTCAACCATTGAGCTTTTGGCCTCTCTTGCCGAAAGCCAGTCTCAAAGTAACTCCCTTCTTCACTTAGATTAGTTACTTACAGATACCACAGAACGCAGACAGGCAGACACTACAGAATAGTCAGATTCTGATGCTGGTCTAAAAGGAAGTTTCTGATATTTTTCTAAAAAGCAGAGTAAGAGATTCAGATGAATTGATGTAACCATTCAGATGAATACTTTTCTGATACTCGTTTCGTTTCGACAGAAGACCCTGATACTGGTTGAGAAGGGGAAGGAGACTCAGAAGAAAGAGATACTGATACTGGTTTAGAAGGAGACTGGATTCGAACTACTAATTTTCCGATTTTTAATAGCGCCTGTTACTAGTTATACAACGAGTATACGCACAGGGAAAGATAATAGTTTTTCCTACTTCTTGCAGTGATTTCAATATTATTCCTGAAGGAAGTTATTTAAACATTTCGTAAGAGTATATTTAATGATAAAGTCTGTATTCCATTGAATAATTTTACGAAACATCATAAACCGAAACATTAAGGGATCTCCAATGTAAAAAAGTCTTTCTTTGCCTTGAAAGATCGTGACTTTATTCATAATAAAATACCGAAAATAAAATCTGAAAGATTTCAGATTTTAAATTACGTCCAAAGGCGCGTTTTTTTAACGTTTCGTGTGCTACCTTTTTTTAATAAATATCATGTACTACGTACTCAAACCATAAAATTCAGTTCAAAATCAATATCGCAAAATCATTTTAAAATGGACATATCTTTAGAATTTCCGTAAGTCTCCTGCGCTGGAGATAAAAATATTTTTTTTTCCGTACAGTGTTGCCATTGCTCGCTTTGAAATCATTTAGTTTGTTAATCAGAAATTCGTTGAAATGTTACAAAACATAAAATCGATAATAAAGCAAATTTCAAATTCAAAATTAGGGCTTCCAAATGCCCATATTCGCAGTAGGATTACGTCATTCAAAATTCGATGGCTCTAGGTTTTATCACAATGCGAGAAACATGCATACATTTATGCAGATTTTTCATTTTTTAAAATTTAATGCAGAGCGATAACATTTAGTGGCAACAATTTGAAAAATGAAACGGGCATTCAGAGTGAATCGACGCAAAATCGCAAAACGAAAGTAATAGTCCTTCGGGACTAAATCCCTTTGGACTAATAATGAACATAACTTAAATTGTAATGAAACTAGTTGAGCCGTTAAAAATCTATTTGTATGTTACTTTTTTTCTGCTGATATCAAACAGTCATTTAGGGGAGAAATGTCTAATATACGTATAATTCTGCTTATTCAGTATAGTGCTTCTAATTTAAATTGAAGTGTTAGATCTGAAACAAAAGTAATAAGAGAATGTTATAGGAATTAATTTGAATTGCCTGTATACTCCATTCCGATGGCAATTAAAAATGGAATCTAAAAATTGAAACTATATTTCCTTAATAGCTTAACATTTAAAAGGTTTTGTTTTCTTCTTGCAGGGGGATATATCTCGCATAAGCATCGAGTTATTCTTGATGTTCTCAAGTTATTCTTGAAAGAATGCTTAAATACTTCCTTCTCGACTCATAATTTTAGAATTCCTGATTCTTTTAACATGTAGAGACTTTAGAGTTATTTAGAAGCGGGAGAGATGAAAAATGAATGACGCCTTCGCCGGGACTCGAACCACGGACCTCCGGAATACGCGCCTAGCGTATGACCACTACACCACAAAGGCATTCGGAGAAAGTGGGAGAAATACCTTATATACCCCCTTTTAAAGGGCGACTGGGGGGTTGGAGGATTCAACCGCCAAATCCCGGTGATGGAGAGTCATCATCCACTACCTTTTTTTAGTTCGAGCGCCACTTGTAGAGACATTTTCACCGAGACTCGAACCACGGACCTCTGGAATACGCGCCCAGCGTGCTGACCGCTACGCCACAGAGGCAGGAGAAGAAGGTGGGAGAAATATCTTATAAACACAATAAATTTAAATGTTTGTATTTAATCATAAAAAATCATAGGTTGAGTGTTTTAAATATTATATTTAATCCAGGTCTTTTGAAGAACTTAAAGCAAGCAGGAATCATATTTGTTAGTATGTTTATTCGCCACAGAAAGGTTCTACAGAGCTTATGTTCAAAATTTTAAATTCACAACACGAAAGTGTTAAAGCTTTGAAATTCTGTTCTGCCATTTTATATACATTACGCAAATTACCCTCGTTAACTTTCGTTCTTTTTCTAACTAACATCATTTGGAGATTCTTTAAACATTTATGCAAGTCACTGTACCTTCTAATTGCGTTACAAAATTACTAGAGTCTTCTCTGCTGTCTACCGAAGTGTACTAAAAATTAAGCTAAGTGTTTACAACCATACATTTCACTAAAGAGATTAGTATACTAAAGCAAAGTGATTGTTTCAGTATTCAGTTATTAATCCCTGGATATGATGCATTATAATGCAGCAAATGCGAAGTGAGCCATCATATAAATTGAAGCCAGTTATTACAAATATTATAAAGATTGCTATAAATTATCAAGCTGTTGCATTTTAAGATGTAAACCCTCAACTTGGTATCTAACTTACATTTTGGGTTGTTATATGCAAATTAGGTATGCAATATTGAATAAAATGAATGTGTTTTCTTTAGTATAATGATGCCAAGTTTGAGACAGATAAGCTAAATGTTAGTTATACTTCAGATTAGATGGCTGATTTACCCTATTCTTAGATATTTTGTTCATCATTACCTTAAGGAGTCTGTATTTTGCTCTCTTAACTCACAAAGGTATTAAGGGCAATGTAAGCTAGAGACAAAGAAAGAAGTTGACACCATTAGTAGGACTTTCTTCGTGAGACAAAAAAGATTTACTGCAATCCACTGTCGTTAACAATGTTGTTTTGTTTTACTTGGTCTTGTAGTCTCACTATGCCGCCATTAAACATTATATTGCGGGCAATTTAATCGCGCAATCAATGGTTTCGAAGGAAAGCAGGAAGTAAGAATCTAAACCATTTTATTCGGAACTATGTATGTATATTGCGCAAGAACACAAACAATGCTGAAATTTCAAAATAAACCCATTTTGTTAGACACGTCATCAATTAAAATTAAATGTATTTCATACGTTATTTTAATTAACCTTAGCATATATTCATTTGCAGTTAATAGCAGAATATTATGCAAATGAAATATAATAGATTGACAGTATTTGAGTACAATAATCTGTACGAGATTTTTATTGTTGAAATATGGCAAATGCTTTATACTGATGATAATTGAAGTATATTAAAATTTAGTGTTAAATAAGTGCAACAAAAATTAAGCTTTAATTAATTGTAATAAAAATTAAGTATTAATTAAGTGTAATAAAAATTAAGTGTTAATTAAAGTAAGTTAAAATTAAGTATCAATTTGAAATGCTTTATAGGATTTAGGAACTAACCCACGATTCTTAAATATAATTGCTGCAATAAAGATTTTTAATTTCTTTGGCTTTTTTCATACACTCATAACAAACAGTACGTATTACATGTTTCGTTTCTGAAATAGCTTGGTTACCTTATTTCAAAATATGAATGGAGACTCGGAAAATACAAAAGGAAGCTAAAAATTATGAAACTAATTGCAAACGTTATAAGGTATTTCTCCCGCCTTCGTAACATGCCTTCGGAGTGCAGTGGTCTGCACACTCGGCGCATATTCTAGAAGTACGTGGTTCGAGTCCCGGCGAGGGCATTGCTCATTTTTCATGTGTCCTGCTTTCAAAAAATACCTAATGTCTCTAGAGTGGCACCGAATTAAAACTTGTGCTGGATGATGATTTTCCACCACCAGGATTTGGCGATTGGATCCCCTAATCCCCAATCGCCCTTCAAAAGGGAAAGTATATAAGGTATTTCTCCCGCCTTCGTAACATGTCTTCGTGGTGTAGTAGTCAGCACACTTGGCGCGTATTCGAGAGGTCCGTGGTTCGAGTCCTGGCCTAAGGTATTGCTCATTTTTCATGTCTCCTGCTTTCAAAAATATCTAATGTCTCTACAAAGTGTTTTAAAAATAACAATCATAACGGAATGTGTAATTATATTTCATAGAGAGACATTAGCTACTCATTTAGGAATATTTCCTTACCAGAAAACATATTCTACTGCCTTTTTTTTGCCGTTAGAAGGGCATCCGTTGATAACTCTAAAATAACTTCAAATGAATTATTTTAGTGGCAAAGCAAATAAAATGAATAATGTGAGATCCAATTCTTAATGTGCCACGAAAGCCATTATGTTTTATTATGAATAATCCGCCAAAATCAAGTCCAAATTCAAGAAATTCTCAGAAAACACTAAATATACTAGAAAGCAAGTTTCCCATGATGGTATTACATGGTTGCGACTTCAATCGAAAACAAGTCAAACATTTAGATATAATTCATCAAATTAGTTCTCTTCCAGAAGATATCCCTGAGGATCATTATATAAATGCATTTTGTTATAATACTATACCAATACTGCGGTGAAATGATAATTTTTTAGTATAAGAATTTGGTGTTTTTGATTTTGTTGTAAGTTGGAGTTTTTTAATCGTTCTCCAACTCCAAAATTTACGCTGCTATCGAGGAAAATATTCTGTGGAATAAATTTGTTACCTTTCGAAAGAGAGAAGTTTCTTAAGTAGTCTTACTGAAGCTTGAAATCTGATTTTTAGATGTGCTTACCTACATCTTAATATATTACATATCTTCTCCCAGGTGATAATATAACTTAGATTTTTTTACTCTGAACTTGCATTTTGCAGTTTCCAAGATCACGGTAATGCATTTTGAAAATGATGAAAATTTGGATGTAATTTCTAATATAGCGGTAACTTCAGGTTTATCTGAAATGGTGAAGTTGACTGTCAGAAGCGATTTCTTTTCTTCGCATCGGATATCAGCCATTCATATTTCCTGTAGATCTTTACACACAGAGAAAACATTATTCTGATACAGCACTCAGGGTCTTGCCACCAAAAGGTGAGAAATTTGAGTTTTGCTGTAGAAGTACTAGATCTGGAGATGGACTTTTTACATAATTCAGTGAAGTTTCTGAAGTTGAGTCTTGAATTTTTGATGTCCTATTAGCAAAAAAAAAAAAAATTCCATATTTTACGAGATGAACGAAGCCAATCTAAAACTGTTTTTAAGCTGAAGCATAAAATAGTTTGATCAATGCGAATATTCTTCCTTAATTAGGGGGAAACATCTTTTATAGGGTCCATGAAGAAAGAGAGCTGCATATAATCCGAGTGTTACAATGTAATTGTCTTCACACGAGCGACTTTTATTTTTGAAGTAATTATAATGAAAATGTGGAATTTTCCGTTTTCGAATTGTCTTCTTAAATAAGACACTGAAGCATATACATGTTCAGAAACGTCGCGAAAGCCAGTTACTGAGTATTTCTAATAAAAATTTTTTTTATCAACAATCATGAAGTCTTAATTTCAGCTAACTGCTGTGTTAAAGATCTAAATAGCTTCCATGCTTGAGAAATATCATTAGGTAATAAATCATCCAAACCAATATTTTTCTTCTTTGAATGCGACATTAAGATATTTAATTGAATCATTTGAAGAGATAAAAACCCAAGAGGATCATTAATTTTCGCGATAGAATTTGATATTTTGTTAAACGTCCTTCATTATGTGGGCTCATTTTAAATTTGAACACATCTTCTTCATTGTCCCAAATGATTCCTAGAGTTGAATGAATTTGATTTTCTTCACTCTACCAAAACTTTTTTCTCTTTCTCAGTTCTTGAGGTGAATATTTAGTGACTGACAGTTCATTGGATATTCATTTTGATATTGGAAAACCGCCTTTCTTCATGATTTCGATCATTTTTGACACCGAATAATTTGTTTCCTTAGTATTCTTTGCTCCTGTGAAAACCTCATCTACGCAGGTATTGTCCAATCTGAATGTCGAAGCCTTTGTAAACTTATCTGTAAATCTCTATGGATTGAATGTTCGAATGCCCGAATACGGAGTGAAAGTAGTACGTAAATAACTGTCAGAAGTTGGAATTCGTAAATCAGTTCTTCGAGGTTTTCTTTTCAAAAGATGCTTTGAAAATCGGCATCATTTTTATTGCCTAGGACACGTCGGAACACTTTTTTTTATATCCAGAGAATGCGAAAGAATAGGTTGTAAATTTTATAATAATGTTGAACATGGATACAAATGGAAATATACTGTGACTTTTGATTTACTGAATGACTGCAATCAAAAAGGTTCTTTTGTTATCGATAAGATGATGGACAGAAGAATATATAAGTAGTTTCGACAATATTAGGAAAGTTTCATTAAATAATTTACGGTTATTGTAGTTTCCTGTTAAAATGGAAGTTTAAAAACAAAAGAAGAGAAAAAAAGTTACTATTAAAAAAATAAAAACTTACTTTTTCTAACTTACTAAAAAAAGTTACTTTTTCCAACTTACTAAAAAAAGTTACTTTTTCCATTCGTACATTATAAGAAAAACATTTTACAGCCGAGCCGATATTTATAAAGAATTGCTCTTTCTAATTAAAAATCTTCTAAAGATTAAAACCACGTTAAAACAATGAAGTTTGACATACTTCGGAAATTTTCATTTTATTTCTTGAATAGGTGAAGACAACTTTAAGAGACCTAATTCGCGAAATTGGGAATCGAAAAGCACACACACGTAAACTTATTTTAACAGCTTACTTAAAACTGAAGGTAATTATTTAGACAGTTAAAATGTCACAAGCTTCACTAGTTTCTGTAGTATCCCTTACAAAAGCTTTACAGCTTGAATGTTTCATTTTTTTACACTTAATTAGGGCGCTTGAATCACATTTAGTAATCTTTAAAGTTAATTAGCTATTTCATTACATGCATTAAAATTAATTACATTAGAAGCAACATAACATTAAAGGAAATAGAAAGACTTTAGATGTTTCATATAAAGGGGCTGTGTGCATAGTTCAGTAAATAAGTGATGAGATTAATAAGAAGAAGTTCTTTTTAAATAAAATTTTGCTCGCGCACAATGTTTAAAATTTCTTACAAGGAAAAATTACCTACAAGCAACTTTGTTTTAAGCTAAACATTACATTAGTACTTAGTTATTTCTGACCAGAAGAAATCATTCGAAGAGGATCTTTATTTTGAAGAAAAATTGGAAATTAACGTTCAATACCTGGTTTATTCTATGACTGCAGAAATGTACGAAATCAAATTTGTAAATGCCATAGATTTCAGACTAGGCTTCAAACTATACTTGAAAAACACGTGTACCAAAAATTGGCTCGAATTCAAACAATCAAGTACTCACTCGTATTTTAATTTTTTTACATCACCCAGAGCAATAGACAAATGACAGTCTTTCATATCGAAGCAGACATATACATGTAGAGTTATCTATATCTGTAAGTTTTATTTCAGCTAACAAGTTATTTTATGACAGCTGTTTACTGTAACTTATTTCTTCCATCAGCTTTTACCAGAAAATAAACTTAGTTGAGTTTAAATGGTAAGCAAATTTGCCCTTTCTAGAAGACAGATTTGGCAATCTTTCAGAAGCAGTTCGTTTTCCAGAGTCGTCTAATGTTCTGCGTTAGATAAGTATTTTTGAATTTAGATCTTACTTATTTTTGAATTTAATGGAGTTAAAGATCACGGAGACGAGTTGCTGTATTATACTTATTTAAGCATCTGAATTTCTAAGATATCGCAAGAAGCAGCACATAAATTCTAATTATACGTAACAGGTCATAGACTCAAATAAAATTTTAATTATGTTTTACCTCTTGCTGACGCTGCAGGACTTTTAGACTTCAGTCTAGTGGAAGCGAGGATTTTTTAGAAGCGCTAGAAGATTAAACAAGGTATAATTTGACAATTTAGGTTTAATTTTACACATCTATAATCTGCTTGCTAATGTTGACGTAAATTTCGATAAACGTCAGCATAGCTTGATACGTCGGAGAGATATTAGTATTTGATTCGCTTTCTTTAAATGTTCTTAAGCTTAATTTATTTTGAATAAATTGGTGAAACACATTATCTACCCAAAATATAAACATTCCTGTCTGCTTGCGGTCTTCTTAATCCAGAGAGCTGGCCCAAACATTGTTTCTGAGTATTATTATAAACAGTGCTTTATATATCACATTATTCCTCCCATTATTATATATTTTTCCTATGTTGTTATTTTGTCCTATATTATATTTATATTATTATATATTTGTCCTGCATTACTATTTATTTTAGGATTTGTTTTTTATTTTCTATGATTCTGTAGAGTACATTTAGGGCCTAGAAAAGCTCAGAAGTTTTGCTCACATCATTTAATGGCTTGGTTTGGTCTATTTAACTGTGGCAAAGCACTCGAAGACTATCTGCCTAAGGGAAGTGATACTTTCGTGGAGGACAGTCAAAGAAAAACTGGCTCGTATATAAGTTACGCACGAGTAAAACCTCGAAAACGCGCATGCAGCCAGCCTGCTGGCTGGGATTCGAACTATCAGTTTTCAGTGATTTTACCGCTCAACAGCTCGTGGACCTTAATCACTTACTGATATTTTTCAGTTTAATTCAATTCACCTTGCGGAAGAATTGGTGGAAAAGCTATATTTCTATTTATTAGCTATTTATATTGCAGAGTAAAGCTGTACAAAGGTAATTATTGCTTGAATGAAAATAATTCATAAGCTTAATACATTCGAAATTCCACGAAGAATGAAAATTAACGATGTATTTGGCCATCAAATATCTTCGAGGCAAATAAATCTTTGAAAGCTAGACTGTTTAGTCGAAAAACGACCCGCTATTTTATCCAGAGATTCAGAGCGAACGAATGAAGGAGAAAAAAGTCAATCTGAAAAAGCGGGAGGAATTCTTAGGATGCTGATTCGTCGACAGAAAAGAGGGAGCGATGAAGTGAGACGAAAGTTTTTCATCACTTGCTCATCAGCGAGGGGTGCAGCAGACGCCCAATTTCGCGCTTCAACTCCCTCTTCTTCTTTCGTGTGTAAAGTTTCCTGTGTGGGTTTTAGCGGCAGAGAGAAGAAACTAGCCTTTCGTACTTCTCTTTTTTTTTCTGGTTCTCGAAGCTGTAGTTTTTGGTGACTATCACTCTGATTTGTAGAAGATGTCAATCCAAGTCTTTGCGTTCGTTGTTTTGTTTTGTTTTATTTTTAGTTCCTCAACCTTGTTTTGGGTATGTTAGATTTTAGATAAATGCTACTACATACATCATAACAAACATCCATATCTTTTTCTCGAAAGCTTTTTCTATTTTTCCCTACCTTCGAGAAAACTAAAATGTTTGAATATACATTTCTGTTCAACAATATCTGCTTCGAATCTATAAAACAAGCTTATACTTCCGTATACTTATTGTACGCTTATTTTACTTAGAATAAGGCAGAAATGGAAACAAGCATGCAAGAACTCCAGGTAAACTTTTAAGTCAAAGTGAATATAATTATTCTCCCTAGAGTTTTTTTACCTCTAGGTTCTGAAAATTTTATTTTAAAATACTTGCGTAATCTTTCTCAGTGCTTTCACAGAAAAGTTTCTTCAAATTTTCATATATACTCATCCAAGTAATGATTCTTTTCGTCTTACTAACAACTACAAACCCTCTCAAATTACCTGCAAAGGATACGCCGAAACTTTTCCTTCTAACTATAGAACATTTTGCTAGCTTAATACAAGAACAGACCAGTCACAAAGAAGCAAGCGCGAACTGGCATTCAATCTACGATTTCGCTGAACCAGCATCATATTCACCTTCTCTAGTTATTTATAACTGATTTGAGGCTTAAGAAGTAGCAGAGACAACAAAAAGGAAGGGCAGTAGAAATGGAGATAATTTTCTCTGTCAATTTTCGAATGACAAAGTTTGTAAAAAACGGGGGGAAATACAATATTCATTACTTTTCTGTTGCAAAGCTGTTTTTTATACTGCAGTTTCGGATAACAAGCGGGGGGGGGTGACGAAACCCGCTCATAAATAATGCAGATCTCTGAGTAAACGCTCCTAGTAACAGAATGATGATTTTCCAAGCACATTCTTTTGGAATCTAAGGAGAAGTTGATGGAGGTGTTTGTTATTAAATATATGGATTTAATAAACCCCTATAATTTACCCGTATCAAACTTTTGCAGCAAAACGTTTCGTGAGGAAAATGTGACTGGCATTGAAGAACATCGACGCAGGACACATGCCCACAGAATACATATGGTTAAATGTAAATTGTCAAGGACTTCTCAGGAAATTCCTCCTGCTGGCACTTCTAAGTAGATTTTCGTTATGTCTTTTTTTCAGTCATACAGCAAATAGTAATGAAGGCAATTTTCGAATATGTGTTATATCAGTGTTCGATATACTGCAATTAAAATTTAATAGTAAACTGCATAAATGTAAACAATTTTGATTCGAAATAGCGCTCATTGAGCAAACTGATTCTGTAGATGTGAACTCACTAACTGTGGTAAAGCTAAGATTGCGGTATGCTTATAAATGATCCCTGATAAAGGGTTATCAGTATGAGCCATTCCGTGTTTTCCGTAACATATCTAGTATAAGAGACAGTTTTTCATCGAAAGTCATTCGCGAAAGCATTTTATGCAGATAGCATTCATGCGCTTTGCCATAATCAAATAATCCAATCCAATCTCTAAGTTTCAAAGTAATTTTCCTATTATGGGCGCAATCTCCAGTTATATTTCTTGCCTGTTAACAAACCGATAATTTATAAAAGAACTTTGATCTGAGCGAATTTCAAAGTTGACGTCTAGCAAGGGTTTAATTTGGCAGAAAACCGAATAGCAAATAAAAATACTGAGCCTTCTATAATTAATAATTTTACGAAACATGTATATTAAGTCACAATTATGTTTATTAAATAAATAAATATCATACAAAATATGTATATGATTTCATACATATGCTAAAGTAAGTATTTTCACTTTGTACGCATCGTATTTTACAATTTCCATTTGCTTATTCTATTATTTATGTAATATTATAACTAAAATACATAAAAAGGATAATTGAATAACATAGTTACATACATACATATATAATAAAAACTAAAAAATTAAACTAATCAACTCAAACAAACCCTGGAACTAAATAGCACCCTAAACGCTGCAGTAAATTTAGTGTCAAAATAGTAAAATGAAGCAATTAATACATTTTAATTTTATTTAATAGCAAGAATTAAATTTTGTATAGTTAAAAGGCAAAAGATGAGCTGAAGGAGGAAAAGAAAATCTGAAAAGTTTCTTATTTTAAAGGGTCGGACGATAGGGTTTATTAAGGTTTTTCACTCTCTCGTTAAGTTCGCAGTCTACCAGTCTGCTGTTGCATTCCCTCCTGCTATCACATTTTTTTTTGTATTTTTAACTTTATTATTAAGCATAATTTTCTTCGCACTTACGCCATATACAATTCAACAGCAAAATTACAATAATTTTAAAAGCAGCACATGTTTAGAATTTCCGTTGCAATGTTAAGTATCGACATACATATTTTGTACTTTTTTCAGTCTTTTCTCAGTTCATCACACCAAGCTACAGTTTTCTTAATAAGATGCTATATAAATTTTGTCTTTTTATTATTAATGTTTTGTGTGTTAACTTCATTTGTTATGTATCTCGTTCTTCTCATATACACCATATAAAATTCAGTTCAACAGCAAAATCACAAACTATTTAAAAGCCTCATAATTTTAGAATATCCGATAGACATTCTGGGGCGCTGGAGATAAAAGTGCTTTTTCCGTACAGTGTTGCCACTGTTCCCTTTCGAATTCTTGAGTTTGTTTTTAAAAGCATTAGGTTATTTCGAGTTCAGGAAGCTAAAGAACTAAGCAATACCCTTGCCGGGACTCGAACCACGAATCTCTAAAATACGCGCCGAGTGTGCTGGCCACTACACCTCGAAGGTACGCTAAAAAGGCGGGAGAAATACCTTATATGTTAATTAAAATTTCATTAAAGTTTTACAAAATATAAAATAAACAATAAAAAATAAAGAACGTCGTCTATTAAAATACTGAATACTTTTGATTCTATATACCATAAATTAAATGCATTTTTATTGCTTAAATCAATTTTCTTTTTCAAAAGAAAGAGATAAACATTCTTATGAACTGCATATACTGCTTTCAAGTAGCTTCATTTGTTAATCTACAACAGATAAATTCAATTTGAAAGAGAAATATCTTACATTTTGCCGAATTACAACAGACTCACTCAAAATTGCATTTCGATATTAATAACTCTTTTAAGCTAAAAATATCAATGCAAAACGAAGTATTACATTCCTTTTAGCACGTGTCTCATCAGGAAATAACTGCCTCGAAATGTTTAACAGGATAGCTATGTTTCTGAACTATGTAATAAATTATTTAATTAATAATAAATTATTTAATAAAAGAGATAGATTAAAGTAGTTAAATTGTTTATGAAAAGAGTCGAACGCTTTCATGGCTAAGACTGCGGTTGTGTTAAAACCAAAGACATAAAACAAAACGGCCATGAAATTAATGAAAAATACCAAAAGAAATAAAACCAATGAAATGAATTAGATTATAAACGTTTAGGAAAGCAAATAATTGAAAATTGGAAAACTAAATTCAGTTAATTATTTCTAACTTAGATTGGCAAAAGTTTTGCAAAATTGTAAAAATACATTCACTTATTTTAAATTTTAAGTATCCAAAGGAATAAACTAATTTAAAAAATAGTAAAATGGCATAATATTAAAATAAAAATAACTGCAAAATACAAATAATTGTTGGAAAAACTTTACCGTCGTATGTAGCCCTCTCGGGGGAGGGGCGATGTAGAGAACTCTGCGAAGCTACTGGTTACGATATGTACCTACGCAGTCTCGACCAAAGGGTTATAAAAATGAAAAGAGTAGTGGTTCTAAAGGTCTCGGAAAGATCGCTTATCGGTCAGCCCATGTGTCTGGCAGGTCCTAGATTAAGGTTCTAGTAGCCCGGGGTGGCGTCTCGGGTAGCTGCCTGGGCGGGAGTGGCGCCTTTGTTTTGCTGAATAATGTCGTTGCGCAATGGGCAGTTCATGTGACTGGCAGGTGGCATTTTTGACTAACAGTGTTGCCTTATGGCGATGGCGTCAATCCTTCCCAAGGTACGAGGACAGGGATTAAATCTCTGGTCCTGGTTCGGTGGCTGGATATGACACGTAGTGTCGTTTAGCCTGACGGAATGTGGAATGCCCAAAATTACTTACTTACCTTCATATGTATAATAATGTGTTACTATAATATATATACACAGTCCAGTCACATTAATGTGACCATCTGTCAAAAGCCAGAATAACCACCTTTCGCAGAGCGAACTGCTGCGAGACGTGCAGGAAGAGAGTCACATAGGTCCCTGAAGGTGTTCTCTGGGATGTTGAGCCATGCCGACTCTAATGCCGTGGCCAGCTGCGCTAGATTACGCGGTTGAGGATCCATGGCGCGAACAACTGGATCGAGATGGTCGCACAGATGCTCGATTGGGTTTAAGTCAGGTGAGTTTGCTGGCCAGGGGAGGACGGTAAACTCATCCTGGTGCTCTTCGAACCACGCACGTACACTGGCAGCTGTATGGCACCTCGCATTGTCCTGCTGGAAGATGCCATCATCCTGAGGAAAAACAATGCGCATGTAGGGGTGAACATGGTCCGCAAGGACAGATGCGTACTTGTATTGATCCATTGTGCCTTCCACAATGATCAGTGAACCTAGAGAATGCCAGGAAAACATTCCCCAGACCATAATGCTCCCGCCTCCAGCTTGGACCGTTCCGGCAATGGTTGCAGGGTGGTTCCTTTCAGAGGTTTCACGCCTTATACGCCAACGTCCATCTGTCCGATGGAGCATAAAACGCGATTCATCCGAAAACGCAACCTGTCGCCACTCAGTGGACGTCCAGCTGCTGTACTGGCGTGCAAATTCTAGCCTTCGCCGTCGATGAACAGCAGTCAGCATAGGTGCACGAACCAGGCGTCTGCTTCGGAGGCCCAGACGCAGCAATGTTCGCTGAATAGTACTTTGGGAGACACTTTTGGTAGCCCCTTGGTTCATTTTGGTGGTCAGTTGCTCAACGGTAGCCCGTCTATCTGCCCGAACGCATCTCCGCAACCGTCGTTCGCCTCTGTCATCTATGGCCCGTGGTGCACCACATTTGCCACGTCGCTGATTTTGGACAGTCCCATTTTGCCATGCACGGTACACTTTTACCACGGCGGCACGCGAACAGTTCACAAACTCAGCCGTTTCGGAAATGCTTCCACCCTTGGCCCGAAAGCCAATGATCATGCCCTTTTGGAAGTCGGATAAATCGATTCGTTTCTGCATTACGCCAACGATTGAAATGTTTTCCGAAGCCCTCACACACCCTTTATATACGCTCAACTGCACTGTGCTGCCACCTGCCTTCTGTGATTGGTTATTTAACTCTGACATGGAAAGTACGTGGTGGTCACATTAATGTGACTGGACAGTGTATGTTTGTGTGTGTGCTTACACAAAGAGGTGTGACACAAAAAAGAGACTAAGCATGGAGCTTCAAAAAGAGTTGGCAACAACTGTTTGGAATTGTAATTATTTAGGGCGTTCTCAGTGGTCATACTGTTAATCAACACTACTACATTGAAGTATTAAAAGACTTCAGGAAAAAATTACGAATAAAAGGCCACAGTTGTGGAGAGATGGATGGCTGTTGCACCAGGACAATGCGCTCGCTCACACGACCCTATCTGTCAAATAGTTTCTGACCAGCAAAAACACTACTGCGATTAAGCATCCTCCTTATCCACATGATTTGTTCCATGCGACTTTTTTTATTTCCGAAAGTTAAACCCTGCTTAAAAGGAACCCATTTTATCTCACTTGAAGAGGTTCAGGCAGAAATGGAGAATCTCCTGAAGGGCCTACCAAAAACCTCATTACAGAACTGCTACCAGTGATGGCAGAGCCGAATGTAAAAGTGTATGAATGCTGAAGGGAACTATTTTGAAGGTGAGAATATCACGAAAAACTGATTCTGTAAGTACAGTGATTTATTGGACCAGTTTTTTGTGTGTGTGTGTGTCACACTCCGTATGTAAATTATATTGGAATATTTTTCACATCAGGTGGAACACACGACCACGAAGCAATAATTTGAATTTCACCCCCATTTAATAAAGACACCACTTTACACACAGTTACTTAAAGTAGCTTGATTGTAAATAAGAAGCTGCTATTTTCCCAATAGCTTATTAGAATTTTATTTCCTTTCTCTCGTACCACTATTTAAATTCAACTACATTTGTAAAGTCATTAAGCTATTTAGAAGCAGGACATGTGAAAAATGAGCAATACCGGGACTCGAACCTGGACCTCTCGAGTACACGCTAAGTGTGCTTCCATTACACCACAAAGGCGGAGAACTACACCTTATATACTACCCTCATTTTAAAGGGCGATTGGGGATTAGGGGACCCAGTCGCCAAATCCTGGTGGTGGAGAATCATCATCCACCAGCTTTTTTTTTTTTTAACATCATCCAGCTTTTTTTTTTTTTTAGTTTGGGTGCCACTGCAGAGTCTTTAAGTTTTTTAGAAGCAGGATATGTGAACAATGAGCAATGCTCTCACCGGGATTCGAACTTGGACCTCTCGAATACGCTCCGAGCGTACTCTCCATTACACCACGAAGGCATGCTAAGAATGCGGAAGACATACCTTACACATTGATTTATATGGTAACTGTATGTTTTTCATCCAGTAACTATATGTATTAAGGAAGAATCAAAACATTTGACTTACACTGAAGCAGGTTTGCTTAAATATATAAGAACTGTACAATTGTTTTTTAAATAAAGGATAACTAATAATCTGCGCATGCATTTAAAGTATCGATGTGACGCATACTTTTCTAGAAAAGCAGTAAATCGAAATACATCTCCTACGTTTTTCAAAACTTTATATTTTTGGAAACATAAAAAATAAACCCTTTCTCAGCATTGCGTACACGTTTTAGATTATATTTTACTTTTGTAAGCAAAGATCTGCATTAAAATTTATTCGAACGTCTATATAAACAGAAATGTTCGCCCAAAGAACATGTGGAATTCACGTTTTATGCATTGCGCTCAATAACTCTGAGCATTATTCATGAAATATTAATGCAAATATACTCTTACAGTAAAAAGTGGCAAACAAACCTTTTTTTTTTTTTTTTGGTTATACTATACCTTGTTATTTGTCGAAACAGCACAAGTAAAAAAAGGAAAAATACATTCCATTTAAGTCGGTGCATGTTCAACGTGTTTACTTTCTTCCGCCATTTTGAAATCCGGTGCTGAAAGCAAGAAATTAATGTAATATGGGTCGGAAAAATATCTACGCTGCTATTTATCACGGATACTAGCGCGCAGCGCTGAAAATTTTTGAGTCTTTTGTATAGAACATTGGAAAACACTTTAGCATCGGAACTCCGTACCATCTGAGAGTTCATTTTTCTTTTGCTCTTAGTGACATCCTTGCCTGTTTTCTTTTTGCTCTGCTTGTTTCCCACTTTTCCATGGTGTTTTCGCTTTTCTTTTTATCTGGGAATTTTTAACTTTCGCAAAAGACATGCACTTGTGACAAACTGCAAGAAACTACGGGATGCAGGTCGAAAGTTTAAACGAAGCTATAATTCATGAAGGAAGTTCAAACATTTAAATTGTTCACTTTTTAACTAATGCAAAATACAACTATTATTTTTTGCCGGTACAGGCACAGTGTGTTACCTTTTTTATATTCATCATAACAGATAAGAATCGGGTCAGCTCTCGATTAACCGGCTTGCGCATTAATTAGATACTGATAAAAATAAAGCTATGCTTTGTTATTGCGGAGGTATGAGAAGATTACTGTTACAAAGCGTCAGCGTAAAGCAAAACTACCTACGAAAAATACCAAAAGGAAACGAAACGAGCCTTGTGTAGTAGATAGTGTCGTTATATTTGGGAGTTATTTTAATCATAACAGTACGTAATTTAATTGTATGTTGTCAAGAATATAAAATGTTTGGTTACTTTTATCCGCATTCCACGAAAAATAACCAACTCATTGGCGACTTTATGAAAACGTTTCTTTGGCTATATTGATTGCTCATAAATTAATTTTGTTCATGAAAAATGACAAAAAAAGATTTGCTATGATTTAAAAAAATCTATTTTGGGGAGAGGACACTGTTTAGGTAAATTACAGTGCAATACAGAAACGTAAATACACATATGCACAAATGCGTGCTTATTAAGTGCCCGCATGAGTCATAAAGGCGATAATTATACTGAATGTTGAACCCAGAAATGAGGATAATCAGGAAGTACCAAAGATTTAGAAAAGAAAAACAAAAACTTCTAACATCTTTTTTGCTCTAGTTTGAACACAATGTTATTGTTCAGCACCTTGTAAAGTCTTTGACGTTTCAGAAACATAAAATTTTAAAAAGGACTCTTGAAGAATTATCTTCTAGCCTTGTGAAACTAAACAGAGATTAGAAGAAGGGTGTATGAGACATTTTTATTCAAGCATGAAATTAACAAATGACCCAACTAGGGTTACAGGAAGCCAACACTTCTGGCTTAGCTGAAATAAGTAACAAATAATCATTTCAAGGTGTGGTAGGTTTGTCTAATTGCTCAGAGAATACTTTAACGTGCAGGAAGAGCTCTGGTGTGTATTAACCGGAGAGACAAGCCTAAAAGCGAGAACACATCAATGCCACTAACGCAAATTGCTAAATATCGCAGCACAACGTGGCCCGGAATAGGCAGACGCGGTTTAAAACTAACTTCGAAACTTTTGCTTAAATAGCACTTCTTTCTACCTTAATAAACCTCCACTATCTCATATACATTCATTACATTCTAGCATGAAAGTGTGGGTGAAAAGAGACTAATAACAAAGGCTTTTCAACTTAAAATGAACTATTAGATAAAAATAAATAAACCCCACAACCTCCTGTATATTTTGTTCTTTTATGATAGTTTTTAATTCATTTACTTTATTTCTAATGATTCATAGTGTTTTTTCCAGCGGTGCTAATCAGCCTTGTAGAAAGCTGTGGAACGTACCTTTCGACCAACGCATAATATTTTGAAACGGGGCTGTGTTAAGAGTCAGCTTTGACTGATAATTAAGAAAAGTAATAAATAGTGAAGATATGTGAAGAGAGAATGTAATGTCAAAGAGGGAATATGATGAGTTCGGAGTAATTACCTGATGAAGTCTTGCGATGTAGAAGAAGAGACGGCAGAAAGAAAAATGCTAAGCGTAGAGTGATGGAGAGTATATGAAAGAACTGAGTTTAATTTATGAGATGAAGGAAGACAACTGACGGTGGATGGAATACGATTCTGTACTACTACTAACATGGGCGTGACGAATGAGGATTTATGTTTCCGGTTGAAGATCATGATCAATTGACTTACCATTTGAGACTGTTATTTAATGTGTGATGACGAGGACAAAAATACGACTGTGTAAGATCTAGCTTTGGAAGACTTGGAACCTAGGTTTCAGATGATGTCACGATATGGGATAATCCGTGTGATGTGTTTCTGTCTACTACGGCATGGGAATAGAATGTTTCCTGTTGACTAGTGGATCAGACATGCGGATTTCTACCCTATAGTGCGTATGGACCTTTTGGATTTTATTTGTTTTGAATGCGTAAACAAGAATACAGGCTAATTAGCATTAGCATATTCTGTATGAAATAGATACTTCCAACAAGAAAACATACTATTGTACATTTTAATAATAAAATAATCTAACCGAGAAATAAAGTGATATAGCCTCCCTCAGGGGCCGAGCATTAAACCGCTGAACACTGGTATTTCCAACTCGGGATCGATTCGAGGCGAACGGGCTGGCTGCATGGGCATTTTCGTGGTTTTTCCCCTTGTGTAATGTGTATACGATCCAATTCACTTAGAAAGTCCTCCAGGACCATATCTTTACCTTTAAGCAGATTGCCCTCAAGTGCTTGCTTTGCCATAATTAAATAAACCAAACCAAAACAACCTTATATTGTGTGAATATCTTGAAATTCGCTTGACATAATCATGTTACATTGGGCATGAAATTCACCTTTACAAACTGACAAATAACGTATTCAATTTAATTATTTCAAATACGTATTTCATATTCCTTTAAATTTACGATTCTCGTAAATGGTACACTAATACAGTCAAGTACCAATTTATTCAGTTTAAGTCAAGGCTTTTTATAAGCGATTTTAATAACTGTAACTCTTTTTCGAATCTGAATAAAAGATGATATATTAAGCGATATTAGTTGCAAAAGAGTAATAATTAAAGTGTGAAGGAAATGAAAGGGAAATAATTACTAAATTCAAATAGCAAAAATTACAATGTGCGAATTTTTTCACCTCTTCATATATTTAAAGCATACGTCCATTGTTAAAATTCCATTTCTTTCAGGTAAACTCATTATTTAAGATGACAGTTCATTTAGAAAAGTAATTTTGAATTTTAATTTATTTTGACAGAAATTAAAAGAGACACGAATAAATATTAATTAATTTAGCTGACGAAATGAATTTGTGGGGAGTATTAAAATGAATTTATAGAGTTAAATCCTATGTCCCATTTAAAATATTAATTACTGGCAGGAAATGAGAGGTAGACTCCAATTACAAAGATGAGATTATTCTGCTTCTAAAACGAAGAATTTTTTAATTATAAAGATGAATGACGACAGAACATTTATGAGCCTGCCATGTTAGTATCTGCCTTTTATTGCATGCGGAAAAGATTCTCGTTACTCTTTTAAGAAATAAAAATCAACTATTTATGTGTTCTATATTATTTCAACTTTCGCTAATTTAAACTCTCAGTTGCACTGAGTCTAATATAGTGATTTTATTTCAGATAGATGCAATTTTAATTTCTCTCAGTTTGCAACAAAACCTTTGTTCAGTTGAGCTCCAGTTTCTCACGTTTAGTGCTGAAGTAGTATCTAATATGAAACTCTGTGTGACATAATGTGTCCTGTTAATCATGATAGCATAGTTCCAATTTTAAGTCTGGTTGGTAAGCTTTCGGCAGACATTTTAATAATTGTCACGAGATATCGTTTAGTAAAATATGTAAAATTTGTAAGGAATCCCTTATTTTATATAACAAATTTATTTTAAGTTTGATACCTTTCCTGAACCTCTCAACTTTCCCTCGTATTTTCTCGCCAGAATGTAAATTTAAAGTTAATTGAAGTAAATATTGAAACGGGTAAAACTCTGAGTTTATTCAAAGCGTGTTTTCTCTAGCAAGCTCACGTTTCGCTGCTATCTTGCTGTTACGTTAGTAAGCCTTTTGGCCATTTCGGATTATCATCACGCCTGTTAGGTTTTTGACAGTCAATCTGTTAGGTGTAAACTAACGTGTTAATCAGCACTATCCTATTTAGATTCGACTTGAATTATATTCTACATTTAAGTTTCCCACCGCAAGTTGACGGTGGTTTGTAACGCACGAAGGTCGTGCCTCTTTGTTAAACTTTGAATTAATAAAGGGTTATTTTTCATCCTTCTTCTGTGCTGGTATTTATTCACGCCTGTGCGAGAATTCACCAGGTTCATTGTACGATCTAGAATTTCTGTATATGAAATAGTAGAGACAGATATTACGAGTTTAATTTAATTTAATAATTTAATAATTTAATTAATTTACCTATTATTAAAAAAAGTTTGAATAATTAAATTTAAAATCGCTTAGTAAAACGTGCGAAGTCTAAATTAGTTAAGTGACATTAAATTTGTCATACATTGTTTCATTTTTAATGTAATATTGGTGTAAACATTAATACTTTTTTCAAAATAATACATATTGCTTTTAAATTAACCTAACTTGCAATCTTCAATATAGTATTATAAAAAGAAAAATAAAAATTTCATAAAAGATGCAATAGTTCAGAATACTCATACTGACCAAAGTGTTCTGCACCAAAGGGAAAAAAATCGGCAGCTTGCCGTAACATAAGGACATGAGAAAAACGGATTGCAGGTGTTTCTATCATGAGTTTTTTATAAAAAACAAATTTTTCATTAATATGCGCTAAAATGTCCTTTAATATCTACTGAAAAGGGAAATAAATATAACATACAATATCGTTTTTATTTATTTATTTTTAGCCCAAAAGGAGTGTTAGTCTTGAAACGGCATTTTGGGTTGAATCACTAATACCATGGATCACTTTTCAAATTGTTGCCACTAAATAATATCGCCCAGTATTACATTAAAAAAATTAAATAATAATAAAAAAAAGTGTACATGAATATATTTATGTGTTCTCGCACTGTGAAAAATAACGGTGTCTAGAGCAATCAAATTTTGAATAACGAAGTTCAGCACCGAACATGGGCACCCGGAAGCCCGAATTTTTAATTTCGACTTCGTTTTATTATCTATTTAATAGTTTGTAAATCTATTCTGTTTTTAGGTATCACACAAAACGTTAATAATAAAAAGACAAAAAAAATCATGTAAAGATGTCTTACTAAGAAAACGGAAGACTGATATGATAAACTGAGAAAAGAGTGGGGGGGAACAGAAAATTGTTATTGCAACACTTAATGGTGCATCGGTAATTATAAATGTGTACTGCTATGCAGATGTTAAAATTTTTGCAATTTTCCTGTTGAATTGTATGTAGCGTAAGTCCGGAGAAAATGATAAGGATAGAAAGACAAAGAAAAAATAAATAAAATAAATAAATAAAAAGCATAGTGAGTCTAGTAGCAGACCTCAGAGGTCAGCGAGAGCGTAAAAAACGTTAACAAACCTTTCGGGGCGACCGTGAAAATCTGAAACGTTTCAGCCTTTTAAAGATACCACCAGCCTAAATTCTCTAATGGAAGATTTTTTTCCACTTAACAGCAGTACACTGTTGGGTGCCGTCAAAATAAAGCGGATTTGAATGTCTTTCTTCAGTATTCTTATAATTATAAGAATTGAAAATTATAATCAGAAGAACAGTATAAAGAAACTAAACGCAAAACATTGTGAATGATTGTATGAAGAACTGTCAATTGCTTGATATTTATTATTTGAATGATAAGGTATTTCTCCCTCCTTCTTAGCATGCCTTCGTGGTGTA
The DNA here is from genome assembly GCA_000611955.2 of Stegodyphus mimosarum. Lineage (NCBI taxonomy): Eukaryota > Metazoa > Arthropoda > Arachnida > Araneae > Eresidae > Stegodyphus > Stegodyphus mimosarum. The sequence goes on from KK112587.1 coordinate 133,324, forward strand.
ATGGTCAGCACACTCGGCGCGTATTTGAGAAGTCCGAGATTCGAGTCCCGGCAAGAGCAATGCCCTTTTTTCATGATTTCTGCTTCGAGATAACCTAATGTCTCTATAGCCTTTTTGGGGAAAATGTGCATATTAAAAATTTTCTTTCCCTCCAATTCTCTCACAGAAAGCTGTAAATATTTTCTGTAAATTTACGTAGTTTTGTACTTATTATGCAAATACCAGAGGAGTTAGTTGTCCCGATTTTCCATTTTTCGTTGTCTTACTTTTGCGATGTCTAATTTTTAAATCAAAATTCGATTATATATATTAAGCTTACTACCCCTATGCTATATCGATACTGTTATAAATTACTGTATATGTTTAAATTTTATCAGTGACGTTTCTAACGTTCATAATGCTTATAGAGCATTAAACGTTCATAACCTTTTCTCACTTTTGCGGTAAGTAACTTATTTTTATAACGCTTGTAACTTGTTTTTGTAATTACTATGACTATGAACACTTAAAAATAGCATCTTTCGAAGGTCTGTTTTAAGGACGATAAGATACATCGTTTACAACGCATATATTTTTAAAACTTACGTGGGGTCCAGGTTTCAAATAACGCTTCTAATGTATATAATATTTATAACGCATCCTCATTTTTGTATCGAATTAATTCTGCAATGTCCATCTTACTTTTTAACGCTTATAACGCATAGATGCTTATAACGCTAAAAAGATCATGTTGTCTAACATTTGTTTTTCAGTCTATCACTTATACTGCTTATAACGCATGTAATGCTTATAACGTAATCTTACTTTTGTGCGGGGTTATATAATATGTATATGTATGAAAAAAAATACGAAACTCAAAATTACTAATTTTAATTTGGATACGCCTTCATCCTGTAATTTAAACTACTTCACTTAAAACATTAACTGCATTAATATCATCTGCATTAGGTAGAACTCTTAGATAATCACCATTCAAAACTTAAACACAGGATTCCTATTTTATATAGTACATACTCGGTTGAAGTGCGCATTCACTTTTTCTTCTCGTCCTTGATTGGCTAGCTTCTATCTCATTGTTTCGCTCATTGCTTCAAAATGCAATAAATATATATAGAATTGTGGGGTGCAAATTGCACCCATTCTAATGACTGATTTGTAATGGGAATGTGTTTCTAAAGAATAGTTTTGCTCAGAAATAAATTGTGTATAATCGTCAGAATGGCTACGTTTGACTCTACACCAAACAATCATATATATAATTGAGCTGCGCCAAAGGATTTGAAAACTTTATGTGCATTTTAAAATCTGAATCCTTGCAGAAGTCTTTTTTTTTCTTTTTAATTTTTGCTTTTCTTCTGTTTGTGATTTCTGTGAATTTTGTTTTATTGTGAATTAGTTTTAAAATGTTTGTTACAGATAATTTATTTTATTCATTTTTTTTATTGTTATTTTTTCACATTTCCTTTGTTACTCGTTTTATCACTAATTAGCGAAGAAATATTGCGCTTTTCCTCGTATTATTATCCCGAAGGGATATTAGTCTCGAAACATTTAAATGCGTTATATCCCTTTTCAATTCAACTACGTTTTAAAGTTTCGTGTGTTAGATAACTATGAATTGCCAAGGTTGTGAAGTTGCCATCTTCAAATTTCCAGGGCTATGACAAAGAAATTTAGTTTTTTTTAGTCCAAAGGGCCAATTTGCCCTGAAGGACTATTAATTTCGTTCTGGCATTTTGTGTTGGTTCACTATAAATGTCGGTTCACTTTTCAAATTGTTGCCACCAAATATTATATTCCTGTATTATGTTTAAAGAAATTAAATAATAAAGAATCTGCATTAATGTCTGCATGTTTCTCACACAAAAAAACGGTATTTAGAGCCATCAAATTTTGAATAACGTAGACCTCTACCTGAAGACAGGCACCTGATAGCTCTAATTTTGAATTTCGAATTTCCTTTCCCGCCTATTTCCTATTTTGTAAAACTTTAATGACTGTTTGATTAACAAACTCAACGATTTCAAAGCGAGCAGTGGCGACACTGCATGGAAATAGTCATTTTTATCTTCAGCGCACGAGACTGTTCTAAAGATATGTTGTTTTTAAATATTTTGTGATTTTGCTGTTTAATCAAATTTTATGTGAGGTAAGCGCCAAGGACATAATTTTTAATAAATAAACATTAACAATATAAAGACAAAAAAAGCTATGTAAAGTTGTAGAGACATTAGGTTTTTACGAAGCAGGAGACATGAAAAATACGCAATTCCTTCGCCGGGAATCGAACCACGGACCTCTGAAATACCGGCTCAGTGTGCTGACCATTACACCACGAAGGCACGCTAAGAATGTGGGAGATATACCTTATATACTCCCCTTTTTAAAGGGCGACTAGGGTTTTAGGGGATCTAGTCGCCAAACCCTGGGTGTGGAGAGTCATCATCCACAACCCTTTTAGTTCGGGCGCCACTGTAGAGACATTAGGTTTTTACGTAGCAGGAGACATGAAAAATATGCAATTCCTTCGCCGGGAATCGAACCACGGACCTCTGAAATACCGGCTCAGTATGCTGACCATTACACCACGAAGGCACGCTAAGAATGTGGGAGATATACCTTATAAAGTCATCCTAGTAAGAAAACTGAAGATTGATATCATAAACTCAGAAAAGACTTAAAGAATTGAAAATTATATGCTAACACTTAACGCTGCATTGGATTTCTAGAAAGTGATGCTGAATAATTAAACTAAAAGACAAAAAAAATAGATTAGTAGGAGTGTAGTAGCAGACTTGTAGACTGAGAGGTCAGCGAAAGTGTAAACAATATTAACAAAAACCCTTTTGGGCGACCCTTACAATCTAAAAACTTTTTTTTAATTAATTTTTTAATGTGTTATATTCTATGCACAGTGTCGTAACTGATCTATCATTTACATTTAGAAAGCGAAAAATACTACATCTTGAAGCATAGGAATTTACTTTTATATTTTAATATGTGAAATTATATGCACACAGTAGCAACTGATCTATCATTTACAATAAGAAAGCAAACAATACTATTTCTTGAAACAGAGAAATTTCCCTACTTAAAACCAGGATCCTTCAGTTAGCTAACGCTTCCAGCATTTGCATATAGAATCTTTGCTGTTTTAGAAGCTTCAAACATAAGCAATAAATACGAAAGACAGTTTCTAATGAACTTGAAAAGAAAATTCTGTGAAATGTCTTTTTTGAAACGGGGCATGTTTTCCTATGTAATGATTACTTTTCCTTAATAACTACTAATTTTTTAATCGCCGAAGAATATATTTGAAGATGTAATGCATTCTAAAGAATTATCTAGTTTCCATATGTTGCAGAAATCTTAAATCTATATTTAGGCATACTTTTCTGAAGGTGTTTAAATAGAAATTTCGAAATTTGTTAGTCTCATACTTGAAATCCCGGAAGTTACAAATTTAATCTCATTTTTTGAAAAACGCTTTTCAAAAATATTTGTTTAATAAAGTTAATATATTTTGACATAATTTAAACAATTCTTCCAACTTAGTTTTACGCTAAATATAAATTTCTCTTAGTTCCGGAAAACTGTATTCGTGATGAAACAAAATACTTATTTTACTTGCATATTTCAATAATAGATTTTTATTTCCTTAAAAAATTGGCTGGATTCTTGTCTAGCAGACACAGCTGCAGGCTATGTTATATATCCAGGAAGCAATGTATTTTGTAATATATTTGTAAAATTTACTGATAATATGAATTTTGATATGACGAAACTGTATGCAGAATGAATAAAAAAGGTTATTTTTAAGGATGTAAAGGTAACCTTATATCTAAATCAACTGACTAAATATTTTGAATCGTAAAAGAAAATATTATATTTTCGTGTTTTTAATGTAGCAAAGTAAATCTCATAACATAAGTGCGTTCATAACACAGACCAAAGTAACATCTTAAAAAGAAATCAATGCTTTTTGTATTTTTCCTTATTCTTACGCATTGTTCACGTAACCAACACAAATTACATTATAGTTCAAAATGTATTTGTTGAATTTAAATGAAATTTAATAACAAGAATAATTCAGGCCATGGGGGATCAGTATATTATTACAAAGTAACAATAGATTAAATTCCAGCAATATGCAAATTTGATAAGCAGAATTCAAAGCGTTATCCAATATATCTTACAGAAAATTGCATTATTTAAATAAAGATCATGTCATAGTGTTGAAGAAAAATAAAATTAGTTCTTCGGTTCGAAGCGAGATCATAATTTTAAAAGCTTTAATAAACTATACTATTACATTTTACTTCCTTTTACAAAGTAAAAAGGAAGTATTGTAATCGCGATCCATTTTGACAGCTATCGAATGCAATTTAGCGATGTTTTTGCGTGATACTGAACGTAAGGACAAAATAAAGGACACTTTTCCCCCAAAAATTATAAAACTGATTTAAAATGGATTCTGAAAATATTTTTTTCGTGGCTTCTGTGCATACGTACGTATGCATGTACGATGTATAACTCAAAAACGTGTGGCCTCAGAACGTTGAAAACTTGTAAATGTGCACCTCCTATTTTAGTTACAATCAGCCGTACCAAAAGTATATAAATATAGGTTACTGGCTATCATAAATTAAGGAAAATCACAAAATAGCGATAACTTCCTCAAAAATAAGCCAAATCGTGTAAAATTTGAATATCTTTCCAAGTAAGAGTAGCTGAGTAAAACTGCAATAGGAAAATTAGTGGCGCTGCACTAGGAATACGTCATCTGCGAGGAGCATAAACGTCCATGTTTGAGAGCAAGCCCACATATTTCACTGTGCTAGTAACATCAGAAGTCTGAAATAGCTAGTTCGTAGCAATGACCTCCAGGTATCTGCCTGCAGAACTACGATGGAGAGTCATTGGCAGACCAGAGGTAAGACAAAGTCAAATAGAAGTGGCCAGATGGCTAAATATGAGTTCTTCTGTGGTTTATTGACTTTGGAGGCCATTTAAAACCACAGATTTGGCATCTAGGAGGTTCAGCCAAGGACGGACAACTGCTACGACGAGCGCCGACGACCGATATTTGATATTATGCGCACGCAGGAATAGAACCGCTACTCCGACTCTTCTTAGATCCTCCCTTGCTACAGGCACCAGAAGGTTGGTGTCAACGTCAGCTGTGCGTAGAAGGCTTCACGAAGGTAGTATGTATGCGAGGTGACCAGCCATTTGCGTACCAGTCACATGACGCCATAGGAGGGACCGTTGCAGTGGGTACGACAACATCTCCACTGGACGTCTGATCAATGGAAAGCTGTTCTCTTTACGGATGAGTCCAGGTTTAGTCTAGAAAGCAATAGTACAGTAGACGTTATTTGATATGGAGAGAACCTGGAATTCCATTATCATTCGCCAAACCTCCGTGAAAGAGATACATACGGAAGAGGCAGTATCTGTGTTTGGGATGGCATCTCTTTGGATGGACTCACACACCTCCATGTCTTTCCAAGAGAAACCGTAAATGTTCAGGTTTATAGAGATGACATCCTTGATGCTTATGTGCGCCGCTATGCGGGGCAATATATGATGCTTTCCTTTTACAGGACGACAACGCAAAATCACACACGGCTCGCATCGTAGATGATTATCTTCAACAGGAAACAAATATGCGCATGGAGTGGCCAGCTCGATCTCCGAATCCTATCAAGCACATTTGGGATGCTTTAGGGAGACGCCTAGTTACTCTCAATCCGCCCCCTCAGACCCTTGCCACGCTTGCAACTGCTTTTCAAGAACAATGGCTCTCACTTCCTATGGAACTGATAGACCCCATAATTGAAAGCATCACACATCGCTGTATGTGCTGTATTGCTTCCAAAGGCGATCATATTCCATATTGAAGGTATTTTTCCTATAGCAATCTGACACCTTGGAATTGTTCATTTTATACATGTGCTAATTTATATACTACCATAAATGTCTGGTAATTTTATTTTATGTTATTTAATACCTTACTATGTGTTGTATATTGTGGGTAAGTTTCATAAAATTCTACATGTAACTTGTCAGTAATCGTGATTTTTGTGATTTTTTCTTAATTTGTGATAACCAGTGTATATCCACTCTGTTACTCGGCTCCGCGAGCTCAGTTATTTTATTCTTATATGTTTGTAAATTGTGCATTTTTTTGCTATAAAAATGATTGAATTATGTTGTTCTTATCTTCCGGTTAAGGTTTTTATGCCTTTAGTTAACCTGCGTGTGATAGTTTCAGAATTATCAACAATTTTAAAGATGTTTAACTGCGGCTGGGCCTAATTATTTCATAACGGTCATATTTGTTTATATTTGAAACTTAGCAGAATAGTAGATTTGTTGGCAATGTAAAGAAATTAAGCTTCGTAACAGCAAAGATAACGCCTTCTTTTACTACTGCGAATTAAATCTTCCTTAATGAATTCTGGAATTTATTCGAGGTACGTAATTTTTAATATAGATATTTTGAGTTGTTATGTATTTTTGCCTTGTCGCGAAGTGAGATCTGAATTAATTGAGTGGGAAACACTAAATCTTTCCTGAAAAAGTATTTCTTTTTTTTTGTTTGTTTGTTTGATTTCTTTTATACATCATTTTAGATTTATTATTGTATTTGAATAGAACATGTGGCAACGATTAGAAAATTCTACAGTTGATATACGTAATTTTTGTACATTCTGAGTTATAAAATGAATGAGATGTAACGCTGTTAAGTGAACCTAGCGTCATAGTCTCGCTGTAGTAAACAAATATAATGAATTTTAAAGAGTGCATTTATTCCATTGTGGTTTATGCGCTAACAATGAAGTAAATTTAATTCAACCCCATAAGTTTAAATGAAATGGCAAATGCGTATAGTTTAGTATTCCGTACAAGGAAGTCATGTGGTGTACACAACAGATTTTTTCTTTTTGTTTTAAAATGCTTAAAATTGTTTTTATATTTGGAGGCGAGCTGAAATTCAGAACATATTGCTATTGCTATATTTGCCGTTTAATGCCGTGCAATTAAAATTCCTCGAAATATAATTTAATAAACTAACATCCATCTCAGTACGATATTTCTTAGCAAGTTCAAAATAATTATAAGTTTATCAACTTCATTTAGTTAATGTGCATTTGTTCCTTTGAATTCTAATACGGTGTCCAGGTGGTTTGACTCCCAGAAATTCGTTCGATTTTGCTAATAATATTTAAAGCACTACCATCCCTTCTTTTAATAAAATGGTTTGTCTAAAGCGTCCTAACCCCTATTACAGTTACTTTAGAAATAGTTTCTTTGCGTCTCAGCCACATATTTCTGAATCAGGTTGACATCTTGGTTGAAGAAATCCGGCCTAGCTTCTAGGTGCCCTGGAGTTCATGCGCGGCGGGCACGACTAAATCTCCTTCAAGTTAAACGCAATTAACTCAAACACTTTAATTGCTTTCCGTAGCCATGCATGCGCTAAATAATCGCGTAAGCTTTTAAGTCTTCAACTTTTGGAGATTTTAAGAGATTTGAGAAGGAGGGAACACTCTAGTTAAAGGCTCTACGTAAGTAGAGTTTGAGAATTTCCTCGAAGGAATTTTGCGAAAATCCCTCCCTTGTGCCTTTGAGTTTAGATCAGATAATTTAAACCGCGCGTTTGACAGTTCGGAATTCGGGGAGGTTTAACGACCCAGAAACCTTTTGGAACAGGAAAAAGGCAATCGTTTAATTTGACAGATGGCTTGCAAATTCAATTCTGAAGTACGTTTCCTTAGTCGTCTGTATATTAAAATGGTTTATAGTTACATTAAGCGGTGTTCGCAGCTTACAGTTGGATTTATTAGGCAGAGTTCGCAAATTTTCTCAAACTTTAGACTCGCGGACTGGGGAATTTCATGTGAAATTTTAATAAAGATTTAACTTTAAGATTTTAATACAGATAGAATTTAGTGTCTGTTCAATTCGGCCTCAGTGATTTTGCATTCCAATCACCTAAAAAAGAAATCTGATGTGTATATGTTACCGTTAAAGTATAAAAACCGTTATTTTATAGAATACGTAGTTACTCCATGAAATAACTGATCGTCTCCTTTAAAGTGTAAAACTCTCTTGTATTTCATGGTTTAATTAGTTATTTCATAGAATAACGATCTGCAGCCCGTTAAAGTGTAAAATAATCTATATCATATATCTCGCTTTTTAGTATAAGGTACATTTACGTTTTGTTTAACAATATGGAACGTTCGTGTAAAACCCAGTGTGTCAACTAAAAATATTTTTGTTTTAGAAATAATGTTCTTTGTAATTCCAAGTGTCATTTTAGTAATCCTTGTTGCAACAAATGATTTTATAGTACGTTTCCATAAATACCACTTATACGCTGCATAAATTAGATAACTTGCTTCTTTTTCATTTTAATTGTCTATCATTAGTTTATTTATAGAATACCTAGTTATTTCATTTTAGATAAATTGTTCATTTGACACTTGAACTGTCTCTCATTAGTTAATTTATAGAATACCTAGTTATTTCATAGAATAACTAGTTAGAAGTGTCAAATTATTAACATATTACACACTTTAAAGGGACACGATCAGTTATTTCATGGAATAACTAGGTATTCTATGAAATAACTGCATTATATACTTTAACGGTAACATATACATGACTTCCTTGTACGGAATATTAAATTTTACGCATTTTTCCTGCCTTTCATTTAAACTTATTTCCCCGAATTTCATTAGAGATATATTTCGCATTCAGTTAATTCAGTTCTCACTTCGCGACAAGCCAAAAATTCATAAAAACTTAAAATATCTATATTAAAAATTGAAAAATATGGAAAAACGTAACAGACCAAACACAGTTAAAACAATTTAAAAAAAATGTTTACAATTAAAATTACAGTTTCCACGCAAAAACAAGCAATTCGACCAGCGGGCATAAAGGCAGCTCTTTCGGAACACTATGCTGACTCAGTATATGAGATAATTTAATAACTTAAATGATAAGCATAATTTCATTCGCAATAATAAAAGAAGACGTTATTTTATTGTTGCAAAGCTTAGTTTCTCTGGATTGGCAACAAATCCACTATTCTGCTAAGTTTCAAACGTAAACAAATACGGCTGCTATTGTCAAAAAATTAGTCTTAGCCGCACTTAAACAACTTTTAAACTCTTGATAATTCTACAATTATAACAGACAAGTTACCTAAAGGCATAAAAACCTTAACCGGAAGATAACAACAACATAATTCAATTATTCTTAAAGCAAAACATGCATAATTTACAAAAATATAAGAATAAAGAAAATGAGCTCACTGACCAGAGTAACAGAAGGATTATATATAGAGAGAGATATTCAACAGATATATATATACATATTTAAATACTTTCGGTGCGGCTGATGGCAACCAAAATAGGAGATGCACATTTACATATTATAGCGGTCCCATGTGCAAAATTTCAAGGTTCTAAAGCTATTCGTTTTTGAGTTATGCGAGATATATACCTACGTACACACGTACGTACGTACAGACGCCACTAAAAATCTCTCCTGAATCCATTTTAAATCAGTTTTATAATTCGTCTATGGGAAGAGAGTCCTTTATTCTGTCTTTACGTCCAAAAACATAGTTAAATTGCATTCGATAGCGGTCAAAATGAATAATTACCTTGAAATATGATACACGAAAGTTTTCGCGAAAAACGAAGTAAAAATTACGAATAGTAATAAGTAAAAAAATAACGAAGTTATCATTTTTTACTTCGTTTTACGAAGTAAAAAACGATAAGGAACGCTCTGAAAAATTTACAATTGTGTTAAAATGATAGGCTGCGGCGGCTATTCTAGCTCTAAAGATGTGATTACAAGAATAAGATGATGGTCTGGAAATGAAAGTTTTCCAGAATGGTCAAGAAAAATTTATTATATACTATTATTTTTTTTTAGAAAAGAAAGGGAAATGGCTAAATTAAATTGAAAAGTAACGGGACTTTTGCCAATTCTAACTTAGAATTTTGATTTATATAGCTTAATTTATAAATATAAATTATTTATTTTTCAATTTCTTTTATTTCAAATTTACACACCGTATTCTTCATTTCCAACTGTCTACAAAACAATAAGGCTCAATGCATGAAATGCGAACTTGAGATAAGTACAAGCAAAATGTGAAGGAATGTCTTTTCAGTGTGTTTCACTATGCTTTCACATGTTTGCAGATTTGTTGAATTCTGATTATGTGATATAAATTTATGGAAATCTTTTTGAATTACGCGGAAATCTCTTTAAGTTGAAGTACTTGCATGTTCTGATAAATGTAATGTTTTCATATGCGCAAAAAAGCTAAGTTTGTAGTTATTGCTTTTCCGAGAAAATATTGTTTTTGTTTGAGAAACACTAATGCTCTTTTATGGATCTGAAACAGAAATATTAATTTCGCTTACAAACGAGAGCCTTCATTTTCACTGTATTTCATTGGAATAGATTATCCAGGTTCTTTACAGCCATTAACATTTGACAGATACAATAACCGTAAAATATTCTTCTCTTAAAACGAAGGCTAAATAATAATATAAACATCAATAACAGAAATGTGACAACAATTTGTTTTTCAATTTAACACTCATCTGCAACTCATATTTGGCAATCTATGTTACTGCTGATTGTCCACTTATACTCTTCAAATCAGAAAATAATTCGTGCAAATGCAAATAAATAAATATTACATGAAAGCAATAAAATAATTTTTAATGAAATTTATTTTATGAACATTATTTTAGATTGCATAATATTTGAATTAAAAAAAACCCAAGTTTTACTCAATAGTACATTTAATTGAAGAATGGATAAATAATTATATAAGCTTTTATTTGAATTAAGCAGTTTATCTTATAGTTTTTCTGTGCTATAGTTCTACATTTCATCAACTTGTACCCTAATTTACATAACTTTAAAGAATAAATAAGGGATAAGCTACAAAGTTTAATAGGGAGAAATTGACAGCTTAAGCTGTTTATTATACTTGGTATTTCTACTAAGTACATTACCTTATCAGAAAAAAAATGGTTTGCTTTGGTTCTTGTGAGTAATTAGCAAGCGAGAGGCGGAATTTCTAAGATAGGATTTGTTTGCAATATGAATGCATTTAATTTATTTGAGAAGGTATGTATTCTACTCATAAGTTACCGGAATTCAGTTTGTTTAGTCATCATTCCGGTTAAGTTTAAGGGCTGGCTCACTTCTCACCACATCAGTAGTAACGTAAGATAAACTAAATTGAGGATTTTTTTGCAAATTCTGAGGATTTTGTTTCTCATATTTGTATCTCATAACAGATGTTACCTTCCTCTTAACTTATCAAACTGTTTTACGAGATCGTGAATACTTTTGAGGTTTCACAAACTCTTGTAGTAAGCATTTTTAGCCCTTTTATGTGCTTAATGTGCTGTTTATGTGCACATAATGCTTTTACGTTCTATCTTTAAATGGTCTACGTCAGGGATAGTCAACCTTGTCCCTACCGCCCACTAGCGGGCGATTCAGGTTTTAATGGTGGACGGTAAATGCTTTTGTCCATCCAATGATGAAAGTCTGTTCTCCTGCGCTCAGCTCTCTCCTGTTTCAATATCTTAATAAGTTTTTGAGTCTTCGCTTAGGTGTTATTCTGTGGCACAAGGGATTGTCACATCAAAGACTGAGGTTAGGAGAAATTTTTCGAGGAAACAAACTTCTCTTTTTCCTACCACTGTAGGTTTCCAAGTTAAAACATTTCGCTGGAAACCCTGGTTTACGTTGTCGCCAGTGTCTTGCATGATGCTAAATTGCTTGTTATTAGGAGGAATTTTATAAGCGGCACTGTGATAAAATCCTTGATTTTTTGAGAATCCATGTTGGCTTATATTGTACTTCTCCCGCCTTCTTCTCATGTCTTCGTGGTGCAGTGGTCAGTACGCTGGGCGCGTCTTCCAGAGGTCCGTAGTTCGAGTTCTGGCGCAGGGGTTGCTCATTTTTCATCTCTCCTGCTTTCAAAAAATTACCAAATGTCTCTACAGAATATTCTAAAATACATGAAAATTGGTATATGATGCAAGAAGAAAATATTTTTATCAAGTGCATTAGATATATTAATATTAGAGACCACTGAATCATGAATCATGGACGCTTTTCTGTAATTCTATTGCCTTCAGAAGCAAAGAAAGAGATAGAATTGTTAAAGATAAATATTAACAGGATTTAGCCATTTATATTTACGGGCTTACGATTCCAATCGTT
>KK112587.1:158919-211178 GCA_000611955.2 Stegodyphus mimosarum
ATATATATACGTAGATAAAATCATATTCATTTTTGCTTGCATTCGTGTTTACTTAATACGCAAGTAAAGTTATTTTCTATTTGGCTTCCTTATGAAAGTTATATTTAAAAAAAATACAGGAGTTTTAGCTATCATTTTATTTCTTTCACAAAAAAAGTTTATCATATGTTTCTAGTGTATACGTTATAAGATATTTTCTCCCTCTTTACAACGGGAATTCGGAGTGTAATTCGAAGCACGTCAGGCTAGGAGTCGGAAGGTACAAAGTTCAAGTCCTAGTTTTACATTTATCACGTCTCATGCTTTGAAAAACCTAATGACAACATTAAAGAAAGACCCCTTGAAGAATGAATCGCTTGTTGCTTGGATCATTGTTTCAGGCTTGTGTTATTTTTATGTGATTTTAGGCAACATATACTGATTATTTGAGATACGTTGTAAGAGAGAAGAAGGCACATGTATAGAGTTGAAATTCATTCCAGTTACTTTAAAACAATTACTACGATTTAATTCAATAAATTCTAATATTTGTGAGGAAATGATTTCCGAAATGTACATACACTCAAACCCTGCTATAACGAACTTAAAGGAATAAGAAGTTTGATTCAGTATATCGGTTTAAATAAGAAGAGTGGATTCGCTCACAAAAATTAAAGCTTAATATTTGTATGAAAACGAATAACAAAAAATGCTTACGAACTTATCTTTAATCTTTACTTAAGGTATGTATGATGGCAAAGAAAAGATAAGTAACTTTTCTAAAGAATATGCTACTTCTTTTAAAAGGTGCATAGAAAGCAAAATTGCCATTCAGAGGTCAGAATTGGGTTAGCACTTAAAAACCATATATAGAGAGGTGGATCAGCATGACTTTCTTGTGCGGCTTTTTAAATTGTATAATTTATATTTTTTGCTGCTCCCTAAGGCAAGTTGCAAATGACATCAAAAACTGCAAATTTTTCATATTAAATATTGGCTCAATTTTTATCGAGGAGTATCAGACTTTTTATATTTTCATTTTTTCAGAACAAGTATAAAACGTTCTCAAATATAAGTATAGGAACCGAGAGTCCGCATTAAAAATAAGATTTCGCTATTTCGTTAATAAGAAAACTGGCTGGTTTGGGTACAAAGTTGCTGGGCATCCCAACCAGGTTCCCTGGTTCATTTGAGATCAAAACCGAAAAAAAACATAATCTATTAAATTTTCATTTAAGACATTAAAATTCATATAAAAACCAAAAATTCGAATCTCAAATGTATCAGGATTTTCCACGAATAAACCATAACATTTTGCTAAATTGACTACTAAAAAAACTACTAAACTTTACGTTATGTAAAACGACCATTTAAAAAAATGAAATTGGTCTAAACTCGTTATATGCAAATCCGAAATTCAAAAGCAAATAAATATAAAGAGCAAAACAAATACACTTTAAACCAAATTGTCATTTAAACAACACTCAAAAATTGGGTGGTCCCAGATTATGCTAACTTAATTTTTAATACCAAGAAAACGAAAAACTTTCTTGGAGTAAAATAAAATCTGAGCCTTTATCAGCTAAAAATTTGAAACCAATTAGAAGCAAAAATTGAAAAAAGCTTAAATTTACTGAAATCTTAGGACGATCTTCTAAATGAAAATACACTTGAATCTTCAGACGACCAATTGTGTTCAAAGCTGCTCTGGAGAGGCAAGTGTTTAAAATGTCCTATTCTGCAAAAATGTTGGATGCGGTCTGAAAAAATTGCGGTAATAAAATGGCGGCGTAAGGAATTTCTAAAGGATGCTGTCTTCTGTAAATTCTTAAAACGTGAAAGCAGTACTGCCTCAGAGTTGAGAAAAAAATATGTTATAAAAGATAAAAGTCTTCAAGTAATCGGGGTACAATATGTCCTAGAAATTAGGAGCCCCGTTTTTTCAGTAACAGCTAGAAGATTTGCAAGTTATTAAATTTACAAAATAGTAGAAAGATAGTATTAATAATAACTGAAAGGGAAAAGAAACAAGATCTTTGTACATATTTACATTAAATTTCTTATCGTAATCAGCCAACTCGGGTTGTTGTTTTCAATAATTTATTGACTGTAATTATAAATTATTACTACTGAAAACCTCCGAAGGTACAATTTTTTGTATTTTACTGTTGGCTTCTACGGAATTTTGGGTGTTTCATAAATATGCATAATCAATAAATTTGAGTAAAATAAAATGCCAGTACCTAAGCATTCTAAAACTATATAATTAGAAACAATAATTGGATCTGAAGCATGATCAAAATAATATACCTTCATGCAAAGTAACCTTAGATGTGTTTTGGGCAGCCGGATTAATTTAATTATGTATCTGTGACAATCGTAATCGGAAGTTGGCATGATGCTTTAACTTCATTTAAAAATAGGCATTACTGAGACTCTAAATAAAAAAGGCAGATGAAAAATAAGAAATACACTAAAAGTATAGCATTAAGTAAAGGTACAAACCGAATGAAACGATATTCAAAATCGGAAAGATCACGTCATCATTTTTTAGAAGTTTTAGGTAAAAACTGTGATGTTGATTCGAATTCTAGGTAGAAAAACAAGCATTTTACATCATTTAAAAAGGAAATGAATCTTTTTCTTTCTCGCAATGGTAGTTTCCGATTGGCTATCCGTGTTTGTAATTGTTACTGTAGAAAATGGTACTAATTACGTAACAAAGCAAGCTTTTTTGGGATAAACCTGAGTTGAAATGGAACATAAATGACTCATTTATTTCCATTCAAACTAAAAAATTTAAGAATTAGTTTTCGGTATACAGGAATCTGTGTAGAATGCAGTTTTCAATGAAGTGTCAGGTTCATTTACAAAATTATGTATAAAAATCTATTCCTCTAAAACATCTAAAACCTCCCTATTCACCAATTTTTATTGGAATGGATTTCCTTCCCCCATGCCAAGTAGAATGCAATGGCGTTAACAGTAACCTGCTTAAGAGACGCGATTACTTCTCTCGTGGGTTCTTTGCGCACTTTCACTTACTATATACATTTATCCTTAGGAAAGGATTTCAACTGCGAGCATCAAAAGCTGAAGGTTGACGTAAACAAAGGTGAGGAAAGGCTCAATCAAATTAAAAAGCTACATTTAGTCAATTCAAGAGAATTATTGGCATGTCATTTGATAATTCCCGAAACCAGTGAGCTATGCACTAACGTGGTGGGAGAAAGCACGAAGTAGAAAAGGGACGGAGGTGTCCGGGCGACCTGCCGATGTCTGAATGCACGGGCGTTTTGGGCGACTTTGCTGTGAAAGAGTTTAAATAGTTTTAACAATTAATTGAAAACTCAGCTTAGAATTCATCGTGCAAATGAAATGATAAACACTTAATGAAATCATTGTTAGAATTTTCCTCATGGAATTGATATGTATATTGCTTTCCAATAAATTGCTTCTTTATCATTTAATTCAAATTTTAGACATATTAGATCTATGATACCAAAATCTCTTTGGAACGCTTGGCTTCAATCAGCTTTAATAAGTATGCCCTAGTTATCTATTCACTGTGAGTATGAATATGAGTGTGCTATTATAAATATTCGGATGCTGATATAATTACATCATAAATCGTTGTGCTAAGCTGCTAAAACATGAGTGCAAATGAAGAGTGTTTGTATATTTAATTTTAACAAATTCAAACATTTACATGATATATCATAAAAGCAATTGTTTGGCTCTTGAAGAACATATAATTTTTTGGGATACAAAAAAGAAGGGTCGGAAAGGACAGTATTGTAAGAAAAGCATAATAAATAAATTAATAATGTGGTTTTGAGAACCACCAGTGATGTAACATTATGCTACAACAGCTTATGAAAAGAAAGCCAACAAATCACATTGTAGCCAACTAACTGTTCTTAAATATCAACTTAGTTGTTTTTGAAGTTGTTTTTAAAATAAAAATTAAAACCGTGCTTTATTACACGACACCATTAAAAATCTATATAGAGCGATACGAATACTTTCTCATCTCACGTGTTAAGTGGTGATATTTTCTAAATCCCTAGTGTTACAGTAACAGAGAAAATCACATTCCATCTTTCATATAATAACTAACTCTCTATGATGGTTAGAAAGAATCTATAGAAATGATTTCCACAATTTCGATTCATGTAGAATCACTTCATTGTAATAAAATGTATTCACTTCATAAATTCGAAATTATTTAAAACAATTTGAAAGCTTTAAGAAATCTAATCCGCGAAGAATATTAAAAAATATATTTATGTTTATAGAATAAAGTAAGTGTAATTCAAGTGCATTCTCAGAAGAACAAAATTCGACTAGAAATAAACCAGTGCACGTTTAATCAAATATGACCTTAGTTTATTAGAAAATAACCATTTAACAAGAAACAAATTTTAAAACGGTGCCCTCTGGGTTAGAAATCTTCCTAATTTTCAACATTTATCGATAAAGAAAAGTCTTAGCTTAGTCTGAAAATAAAAAAACATTTTCACAGCCTATTAATAACGCCATTTCTGATATTTTCTGTTAACAAAACATTATACACGAAAGCCTTTTGGGATGTTTTTTTAAAAATTTTACCAATGAAATGAATCGATATACCATCAATATGTTTGTGTGTGTGTGTGTGTAAGAAAATTAAAATTAATAAAGGTAAAATATAATTTAAATTATCAATGGCCCTTTGATGTTTAATTTTAATTTGGTATATCGCTTCTGCGTCCTAAACATAGCAAACTCTTTCTGCACTGCGTCATTTTGAGACTAATCCATGTTACATGATTCTTACATAACGCTGATGATGTAAATGGAACTAAAACCTAAAACAGTCAATAATGATTTACAGCAGTATTAATTATCCAGCAGATGCATTGAGAATCGAAAATACTCATTCTGAATTAAAATTTCATCCCGAACATAACTGCACTTGCTTTCTACACTTCGACCTAGTTGGACTGCTTACTGCTGCTTTTTTCTTATTGCAAAGCTATCAGACTGTAAACATTTTTAAATAGGCACAAGTAATGTGCGAATTTAGTTGTGGCCGCGACATGTTTTCTTAAAATAAAGATTAATATTTAAATTGCCTCCGCTGCGAGTTTCCTATTCATTATAATTATTCCTGCCCTTAATCTGACTCTTACCTTGAAATTAAAATCTGCTATGAAAAAGAAATATTTCAGGGTAGTATTTAGGTTAGCGGCATTTTCCTTTTTTCTTTCTTTATTGCTTCTTTTTTCCAGGGAAGCCAGATAAATATACATATTATTTAATGTATATGTTTTAAATAAAAATAAGTTTAAAATGAAATATCTGCGGTTCATTGGCTGTTTTTTCCGGGATACCGGAAGTTGTTTGCGTACCAAAACGCGTGATAACCAATCAAAGGTGTATAAGAGATGTAATCGAAATACAAGAAGTTCTTGAACTTAATAAAATAGATGAATGGGATGGCCTATCAGCCTATGGTATGTGAGAAAAAAAGTAAGATGGATAACAGGATGACAACGTAACAATGGTAACTGTTGCGTCGTATCAATCAGGTCTACTCTGGCACATTACATTAAGTCGGCAGGTACACTGCGAAAAAAAATGGGACAGTTCTGTACTGGGCCTATTGACGAAATTCAAATCGCGTTTTTCATGTCTTGAAAGAGCGACTTAGAATATATATTAGATTTACACTCGTGTCCATAAATTAAGGATAATTCAGAATCCCATGGAAATCGAGCTCTAAAGTAAACATTTCACCTGTAAAATTGTCGCACACAAATTCAAGAATAATATGCAAATTACAGGAAGTCATCAAATGGTACCGGTAGTACGTCACAATGGCTAGAGTGTAAGAGAAGCTTATATAAGGAATTGTAGCAAGAAGTAAAATTGTTCAGAAGCGTTCTATAAGCTACTACTAAGTGCCACAACCAAATAGTTATCACACAGACAACGCATGTGGATGATTTTCAACGTGGTAGAGTTGTCGGCTGCTTGGAATATGGGCGTACTCAAACGGAAGCATCCGAGGAAGTTCAAATAACCCACAATGTCATCTCTAGGCTTTACGCCCAAAGACAACAATAGCTGCCAAAAGTAGCAGAACAAGCACAGAATCAGACCTGCTTCGTTAGCTGCCGTCAGCCATGGGTATGACAGTTTCAAAGCAAACCGTCTACAGACGTTTAGGCAGATTGGTCTATATGTTCGCAGACCTGTCAGATATGCTCCGCTCACGGCAAATTACTGTCGCCAGCAGTTAGCGTGAAATAGAGAACATGCAATGTGGACATCGTCACAGTGGGCTTTTGTGATGTTTTCCGACGATTCCAGGTTTAGCTTGCAGTCTGATTCACGTTGGACTTTCATATGGAGAACTCTAGGTACCCGCTGCCACCAAGACAACATCATTGAACGGCACCGTTACGGTGGTGCAAGATTGCTCGTTTATACTGGGCTCCAGAACAGATCCGCATGTTTAGTTCGGAAACATGACAGGCCAGATTTATCGGGGCATAATTCCGGAACAACATGTACTTTTGTTTAAGAGTGCCATGGGTACAAAATTTGTATTTATGGATGACAACGCCCGTTCTCACAGTGCAAACATTGCAAAGGAATGCCTTCAATCTGAGTACAGCACCCGTATGAAATGGCTAGCATTCTCTCCTGACTTGAATCCAATACATCATGTGTGGGACATGCTTGGCTAACGAATTGCAGCCCTTCAAGCAGCTCCTACATGTGTATCGGAACTTAGGAGAGCATTGCTTACTGAGTGGAGTAATCTTCCCCAAGATCAGCTCGATAATTTGATACTTCTCATGCCTAGGCGTTGTACGAACTGTATTTCATCGTCTGGGAGACATACAATGTATTAACCATCATACCAACCATGTAATGTTAAGTTTTTGTAAGGAAGATATTTTTTGTAATTTCTCCCGGGAGCAAAAATCGTAGGTTTTATAAACGGTATAATACATACACCATCTTTTTTGTTCTTTATCTTTTCTTTAATAAATGGACTTTATGAATAAGTCCCGGTCGTTTTGTTTCTGAACTTTATTTGCCGGAGATAGCACTATCCTTATTTTATGGACATGAGTGTATATAGAGCATCATTCTATCATAGGTATTTTGACACAAAATCGGACTTTTTTGAATGATATGCCAATTTTTCCCTTTTTCGATTCTACAACTCAAATTATGCCTAAATATTAAATTTTATAAAATTTGGTGCGAAATGTACGGAGAAATTCAAAAATTTGTCTTGGCGTATTTTTTTTCAGTTTTCGCCATGAATAATTTACTTGCCGAACTTCTTAATTTATAACAACATATTTTCCTTTTCGTTTTTTAATTGCAGACGAGAGGAAAAAAAGGTTATTGTTCATACTTTCAAATAATTTTAACAAAGTGCGTAAACCACATTTGTGTTATTATCGTTTTTAAGAAATATGCCAAATCTCAAAGCGCGCAATTATATAAATTCACGTATATCTTAGGAAATTTTGTATAAAAAAACTCTAATCTTTTGCAGTTGTGCTTAGAAATACATCAATTTTAAGATGACAGTAAAACGTTTATAGAATATAATTCAAAATGTTTTGCGAAAAATTTATAAAAATTATTTTAAAATGTAAATTTCATAAATAAATCATAAACAATGGGCGAATTTTATTTGGAATGAACCTAAATTCCGAAATGAGAAGGAAGGAATCGAGTAAGCTTAATATAAAAAGAGATATTAATAAATATATATCAAATTCAATTAACATTGATCAGCTTAAATTTTGAGAGCTAATTTTTTAAAAACTACTCGTGCGATTTTTATAAAATTTGGTAGTTAGGCATAATTTGAGTCGTAGAATCGAGATATGGAAAAAACTTGGCGCGTCATTTCAGAAAAGTCCGATTTTGTCAAAATACCTATATTAGAACAACACTGTATATGAATCGTATACATATCCTAAGTCGCACTTTCCAGATATGAAAAACAGGATCTGAATTTTATCAATCGGCCCAGTAGAACGGGAGATATCGAATTGTTCCATTTTTTTTCGCAGTGTACATGGCTACGATACCGATATTTTATTTCATAAGAAATGCCGTCTTGGATTTAAATATCACATGCTGCTAAATTCCTATTCCTGTCTTCGACAGCTACATGGCATATCAGGATTCATGCATTACATTGCCGCCAGCACGCCGGCACCACGTTTGAAAAAACCACGGCTACAGCCACGTCAGAATAGGCCACAAGTACGATAACCAGGACAACGCATAAGTTTAGCTTCTACCAGCGTGCTATTAAATAGCTTTGGAGTTTTCTCTTCTTCAGCACAGCGCACTGGCAAAGGAAGGTAAATTTCCCAACACCTATTTTACTTTAAATGCATTTAAAATTAACATTGTTATCATAAATGATATCTACAAAAATGAGCCGCTTTTATTTTTATGCTAACAACCCTTACTACGAATTTTAGATTATAAATAGGTTACAGTCTAAAATTACTTGTTTCAATTAGTTTGCATAACTAGAGCTCTATACCCATAAAAAATTTACACAGTAGCTGCGACTGTATTTGGTCCTGAAATTTAATGTCATTTGTTTTCATTGGAAATACTTATTTCAAAACGAGTAAAAGGAAATAAACCTATTTCAAGGAAACAGAAAATAACATTTTTAACAGATAGCTTTATTTTCAAACTAATTTAAAGTTTGGACTGCATTTAGATACATTTAAAAAATAATTTCGTTATATGATCAACTAAACTCAGTTTTCATTCTTGAAATTAAAAAATCAGTGACACATATTTTAAGATGAGAAAAAGTTAATATGTACTTTATAACGTTATATCAGCCATTATTAAGTTTCCGTAAACAGAAGATGGCGCATTTGCTTGCGAAATGTGAGGCTCCTAACTCAGAATATACCTATTTTGCTTCACATAAACTTGAGTTACACCCTGCGTCTGTTTTCCTTTTTCCTCTTTTGAGAATCATTACAAACTACTGATATACTCGGCTGAAGGAGAAAAAAGTGAGTAAACCCATTCACGAACCAGTAGTGGCTCTGAAAATCTTTTCAATTTTCTGACTTTTTTTCACGATGTCCTTTTACGATGGCAGACAAGAAAAAATGTTTCTTTGTGTTCCTGCTGCATCGACTTTCCCTGCTTCTGGGAAAGGGTAAAGATATATATATATATATATAAATCAGAAAAAAGAAGACGAAAGATCTAGGTAAAATAGATTTAGATTTTTTTTAAAGATATATGTCCTCTTAGATGTTCTTTGCAAATTGTCTGCGATTCTATTATCATAAATTCTCTTCAAACACTTCCTCAATTCATTTAATTTACATGTTAATAGGTACGTACCAGCAATAAATTTTAGAACTTTGTTTCCCTTAGTGTTGAAAAGCTGAAGCGGTACTTTTTTTATCTTTACTCTCTCACTGCTTTGCAAAGTTTGCAAATTACTTCATTTCACGACTGTTAATGGAAGTCGTAGCATGTAAATAGTCCTTTGCATTCCTTTTTTGTTCGCTTAATGCATTAGAACTTTCCCCAGAGTATTGCTTTGGAAACAAATTATTTTCTATTGCTTGCAAATGCAATCATGTTTCTTTCCTAAAGTTTTGTAACACTTTTGAACTTGATACTTTCTAGTAAGCTGCTTTCGGTTAATGATTCTTAATGCCTTTTCACTAATATTTAAAAAATTCGGATTCTATTAAATATTCATTTGTGATATTGTTTCTTAATTCACATGTGCATACATATGATATAAATGTAAAGATACTGTTAATATTAAAACTTGAAAATGCTTAAAATTCAGTAATGGAAGAAACAATATGTTTGATACAATGCATTAGAAAACACAACAAAATGATCTGTTTTAAAAAGAAAAACAATTCATAATGAAATGATAAAATGATTATATGAATACTCGCTTAACTCTATATTTAAAATAACATAAATGCAAGAAATTCAGTTTGGCACATAGATACTCAACATATATTCTTTATTTGGTTCCTTGATTGGCAATTTTTTAAAGCAGAATTAAAACAACATTTTAGAACCAAATTAAAAGAAAAGTTTCGTTAAAGGAATACGAATCTTATGTCAGAAAAGGCGAAATGAACAAATCTTCGATAAGAAATCACTGTTTTAAATTTAAAAATAATTTTGACTTTGGTTCTGCAAAAATCATTTAAAAAGCTTCTTTAATTTCTGAATTGGATTTTCTTGAGGCTTTTCGCATTCACATAGATTTATCTTCGTTAGTTAATGACTTTAAGTCCAATCTAGTCCTTCCTAACGCTTTATAATTCTATTGGCTTAAATTTTGAATTTCATTAATATCTTTGCCGATAGATGGCCCTACCTTCTCATTTAGCTTTATTGTGAGTATAAAGTCGAACGTTGCAGCCTATCTTGGCCCATGATATTAGAATCGCTGCTTTAGGACACGTGACCAGCTAAACAATGCCTTACCAAAGAACATGTATTGTTAAGAAGGAAAACTTCACAGAAGTGGCTCCCTTCCGACGAAAAGGGAAACAGCTGCGCATGGGTGAAATATCTGTCGTCAAAAAGCGCCAAAGCCTGAAGCTGATGTCGAAGTTCGAACAGGTTCGACGGTCACGTTTATCAAGAGTTTAAAGCTGTGTGACTCCATTTTTTCCCCTCCATATTGACAGATATAAAATCAGACATCAAACTGCGGTATGTATAATGCAAGTTCAACAGCCAATGAAAGTGAAACTTCACCTGATATTTCATCATTTCCCAGGTCAAAGAACGATTCATCTTAATCCGTGTTCCTCAATTTCCTATACACATGGCGGAGGAAGAAAATCTCAAGCCAGGTCCGGTATATCATAGAGGGGAAATTCTCGCCAACTGGTTCCGTCGCCAAATAACTTGGCGAATGTTCCCTTTTCTTTCTAGAGGCGTAGAAGGCAAACTGGTTTACATTACGTCTATGGAGCCTTTCTTTCTTTACACAGACGTTCTTTGGCCTGACCACAGCCAGCCCCTTCTTACAGCTCCGTCCGGTCTTGGCATTTTCTTGCAGGAAGCGATGGTCTTCATTTTTCCCACATCAGCTTATACCTCATCTGGAGAATACTATTTACGGACTCCCTCAGACGTCAGGCCCAATTTGGGATTCACTCAGGAATTTGGAAAGAACAGGGATAGAAATTCCCAACTGCATGCCAGAATAATAACAATAGTATCAAAGTATCTATCTTGGCTAAATAAGCATAAGCATATCGCGTTAAAGCATTGCTTTTCTGTCTCGCAGATTTCTTTGTTCCTGATAAAGAGAGACCTGTACCTGTTTGTCGTCGACATCGACTGAGATCTTGACATAAATCTACATCAAATTCAAGGTTTTTGTGTCACTAATTTTAAATTTTTGAAAGCGTTATATGACGCACCTGATAGTTTCAGCATACGTTTTCATATTCATTTGCATAAAAATATTTAAAAGTATACCTTTATACATTTTCCTAATAAAATATGCAACATATATTTTCAAAAATACTTGACTCCTTCGTATCACATTCACTGCAATGCCCTACAACGCCAACCCTTCACTTATTCTGCAAGAAAAGTCATCAGTTCATTCCTCAGTGCATCTTTTATGTCATTATCTACTTGCAGACAATGCACGGCCTCACTGATGATTTTCTCCTAACGTGTAGAAATAAATAGCATTTTCAATACTGTTTCATCCTTTGAAGAATGCTTGCCGGCTTCATACCTATAATTTCCAAAAAACTAGGTAAGTATTAAGTGCTTTTTTTATCTATGCTTCCGAATAAGCAGTCAGCTTCATTATTACTCGGCAATGTGCGTATATTTCAATAATTTTAGTCAACGCCCCTCAAACATATATGATAATCTAATATGTCATTACGGTGAGCCACGTGGTCGTAAAAACTTATCAGAAATCGAACATGAAGCACCCATTTAACGAAAATAAAAGGGCTTTGATCACTAGCGGTGTGGAGAACTGTTTGGAAGAGAAAAATCGTGGAAAATAAAATGCACCCTTGTTCTGAAAAAATTACCAAGTTATTAACCGGCTGAATATTTTTAATGGCCGGGCACTTTATTTAATAGCTATTATAAGGGCCACTACAAGGGTCGGAAGTGTTGGCCATTTCATTACAGAAGCAGCTATCTGGTGGCCACTATTGCCTCCTGTGAAGGGATAGACACTTATAACCATGCCTTCACGGGATTCTATGGCGGGCCCATTGCTACGGCAGTCATGGGCACTAACCACTATACCGGGTGGACGGCACCGGCTGAATATGCTATCCAAAACACCATGAAAATATATCTGAGGAATATCTTAATATTTTACAAAATGTTTTTAAGGTATTTCGCTCTCGCTTTCTTATCATGCTTTCGTAGAGTAATGACTAGCACACTCGGCACGTATTCGAGAGGTCTAAGGTTCGCGTCTCGGTGAGGGTATTGCTTATTTTTCGTGATGCCTGCTTTCAAAAAATGCCCAGTGGCACCCGAACTAAAAAAGTTGGTGAAAGATGATCCTTCGCCATCAGGATTTTGTGATTGGGTCCCCAGTCATACTCTAAAAGGAGGAGTATATAAGGTATTTCTCCCGGCTTCTTAGCATGCCGTCATGGGGTAATGGTCAGCACACTCGACGTGTATTCAAGAGTTCCGAGGTTCGAGTCCCGAAGAGTGCATTGCTTATTTTTTACATCTTCTGCGTATGTTTTACGTTTATTTACGTTTATTTTACGTATTTTTCCTCTAAAAGTCGATATAGCTTGATTCTTTATATTTTTAACTAGGCAAATGTATTTACAAAATGAAAAGATACTGATCTTAAAACCTTAAAACTGGCCAGATTTTCTTTCTTTCAGATACGGTGACGAATTTTAGTTTAGCTGTTTAACTTAATTTTGTACTTATATTTTTAAACAATTGTTAAAAATTATTAAGGTAAGAGTTTAATAATAATCATTTATGTTTAAATAAATATATGGATGTGTAATTATTTCATGCAGCAGCTTTCAGGTTTCGATCCAATATTTTAGTCTTCGGTATGGAAAATTATTCTCAGGATGAAAAACAGAACTCATTCGAAAACTTAATTTTGTCGTTTCTTATAGCTTATTAATATACAAATAAGATTAATTATTGAATATGTATTTTATCAATAAACTTGGGAATTAAAGAATTTTGTTTTCCCAATAGACATAATTTGCTTCTTAAGATTTATGAATTCCTTATAAATAAATTTATAACAATACCTAAACCAGCAATATAACGTATGTCCTGTGCTAATTCAGCGTAACGGAAACTTTTAATTAAACTCGCTGTACAAGAAATGTGACATTTTGTATTTAATCACAGTTTTCACACATATATACCTAATTTTAATTATTAAATGAATTTAAATTTGAATTCAATTATATCATGCTATTGATGCTTCTGTATTTATTACATCAAAAAGGCCTACTTTTTATTAATTTATGGCTGTGCCATTTGAGCCACATTTACTTTAGGCTTAAGTGATTCAAGAGGAAATAATTGTTCTGCGTATGTCAACCACAGGGTTTCCTCGTAATGTGCTCTTTTCAGGGCATTCATATGGAAACCTGCTTATCTAATGTATTAATAATTCATGTACAAATTTAATAAACATATTTTGAAATTAAGCAAGCATTATCAACTTTCCTTTGTTGGTACTCAAGCATGCATTCAGTTCTGCAATTTTCGTAAAATTCCTATAACGGCAGATCCGTTGGAGTGCATTGTTCTAACATTTAAGCATTTTATCGCATCGGTTATATCACTGAACATGCAGAGATAATTATATTTATATCAGTTTTCAATAATTTAAAGTGAACTGATATTCTACTATCTTTCTATTGATTTCACAGAAACTGCAGCTTCTACAGCTGAGTGAAATTGCATTATTTATCTAACAGGATCCTGATTTCATATCAGGTGGGAGATATCTCAGCACTTTAAATTTGTCTGCTAATTTAATAAAGCTGATTTAACTTCGCTATCCTTTAGAATGGATTTAGTTCTATTATGTAATTTGCGTTGGATCATTTTAATATGTTACACAATTCAAATTCATTTAAATTCCGCTGTATTAAATTTATACCCACAGTCTACCTTTAGAAAAACTAATACTAGTTTCCTTTGTTATAACGTAAACATTCGGATTTGAATTAAGCTCACACAGTACTGAAACTAAAGAATTTGAAAGTGAATACCTAAATAACACAAAGAAACTTGAAATGAATTGCATAATAATTAAATTCGAAAACCAATTTTGGAATTTAAAAAAACATATTGTTAAGTCATTAGGCGTTTTCAGAAGCTGAAGACGTGAAAAATAGGCAATGTATTCGCCGGGGTTCGAGCCCTAGACCTCTCGAATATGCACCGAGTGCGCACCATGAAAGCGAAGGAAGAAGAAAATACCTTATATACTCCCCTTTTTAAACGGTGACTGGGATTTTGGGGACCCAATCAATAAATCCTGGTGGTGATGAATTATTGTCCACCTTTTAGTCTGGGCGCTACTGTAGATTCATAAAGCTTTTGCAGAAGCTGAAGACGTTAAAAATATTTAGTACCCTCGCCGAGGCTCGAAACTTGAACATCCCGAAAACGTGTCGAGTGTTCTACCGTTACACCACGAAGGAAGGCTGAAAGGTGGGGAAAAACACCTCATAATATTACATATTACACGTAAGTAGAAAGCTGAAAACGAAATAGAATGAAAAGAATATAACATATAGTACACCAAAATTTAAACCTGAAATCCTATGAATAGATAAAACTTATAAGGTTTTAGTTAAACTAACAAAGTTTTATTCTAATTTATACTCTTCTATCTGTTCTCATTTCAACTTCTCGTTAGAATCAGCGCGCGTTTCAGCTTTATGCTAATTTGAAGTGGAGCCAAGTTATATTTCAGCGAAAGGTAGGAACATCTCAGTGTGAGAGAGCTTTTAGTCTCAGACCACGGTCACTCTATTCAAAGTTCGCCTGACTAGCTAGTATTTAAATTCTAAGCCATAGCGCTTCCATGTGATTGCTTATTGAAGTAATTCCAAGTGCGTCAGTATTAGTTAAATCTTGCTACGCACCATTTAGTTTAGAGGCCAACCTCGCGTTATAGCTCTGCGAGCAACGACTACTTAATTTCTATTTAATTTTAGTTTAAATTATCTGATTGTTCAGTTTGAAACCCAAGTGCGGTCATTATTTTCTGTATCCCTCCCGAGTTGGGAAGTGGTTGTAAATAATTGTGATTTAATAAAAGAGGATTTTAAATCCCT
Source organism: Stegodyphus mimosarum (assembly GCA_000611955.2). NCBI lineage: Eukaryota > Metazoa > Arthropoda > Arachnida > Araneae > Eresidae > Stegodyphus > Stegodyphus mimosarum. The sequence continues at coordinate 174,282 of KK112587.1, forward strand.
TTAAAGTGCAGTTCTTCTACCACAGAACATAGCTGCATTCAGCTCCCTGTTCCAGATCAGGATTTATGGAGTTCACGAACATGTTTTCCAAGAATATGCACCGAACACTCAGTCCTGACAAACTATGCTAATGGACAAAAATCTTTTTTCGCATTTTATTGTGATGACTACTATTATGAAATCAGATTTTATTCGGTAGGCATCGTGTTATGAAAGAAGAATATTCAATGGATTCTGTTCATGTATGTCAAGCATCAGTCTTGCCGTCTTTCTCTATTTACACATACACCGTGATCAATCAGACAAAAATGAAGGGTGTTTCGGAACAAGAGCCATTTCCTGAAAATTGACGGCTATTTATAGGTCCTCGAAAATAAAATTAAAAGCGTCTAATTTTATTTAGGGAATAAATATCCATGAGTTACATATAAGTAGGCATGGATCGCAGGTAATTTTTGTGCGTTTGCAAAACAATTAATGACATATTAACTATTTGAAGATATCGCAAAGAGATTTTCTTTTTATAAATTCTGTGCACAAAATAGTGTCATTGTATGTGAAGAAGCGAATATTGAAGTAGACATTTTTATTCTCTCTAAAATTAAAGTATTAATAAGTTATCTTGAATTTGAATCGAATGAAGCTGCAATTGGCAAGGCTGATGTTCTTTAAAAACGTTGAGAAGATTCTCTCAAGTAATCAAAATATGAAAAACTATGAAGAATAAATGAGCTTCCAAAGGATTGTGAAGTTTTACAGTGCAATATGCTACCTAAGATTAGATTTTTCAAAATCATATCAATTTTACCAAAATAAATTATTATCTTTAAATGAGGAATTTGATAACATCAGGATAACCGCAAAGTAGAAACATATGAAGTAAAGTGAAGCAAAAGCTATATTACTGATTATTACTGGAATCTAAAAAGAGTTATAATATGGGCAGCAATAAATACAGCTGACTGCAACTGGAATTATAATGCAACATTATTATTGAAAAGATTTATACAATAAAATATTAGAACTTTTACAATTTAAAAATGTACATTTTTCAAAACAAAGTTATACCCAATAGGTAAATTTGATCAATATATTAGTATCATTGAAACCCATAATATATATTAGAGGCCTATAATTAGAGAATACTGTTTTAATTATTATATATCAGATGCAAAAATAAGAAATTAATCTGTATGCATTTGGTGTAAGTTAAAATCAATTAAAACTATTTAACGAGCATCTCACGAAAGATAACAAAAAACAAAAATTATGAGGAAATTAGCTTATTAAATAATCCTACCAAGCATATTTCTCATAACTGTTCTGAAGTTAACTTTAAATGTTAGAAGTTAAGAACTTCACAAAATTAGAAAATGACTTCTATTAAAAACGTTATTTCTGGTTGTAATGCAGTTTTAATTTACGAAAAGCTGTTGTTTTTAATAGAGTTCTTATAATTAATACAATTCTTATGTTTAATTTAGTGAAATATGCTGTAGTTAATTAGGGTAATTATACTTCTGTTAACACTTTACGTACTAATACCTGATAATATGAGTTGAGCTTTTAGTACTTTAACCGTATGATGAATAAGATGATTGGGCTAGTTCTAGTAACATTCCATAATTATATATCATTGAAAAGAAGAATATGGAATAATAATAACTGATTAATTATCTTGTAATTACAGAAACGAAACTCATTCAAGTATTTCAGTTTTCTGTTTTCGAGCTTAATTAATATATTGTGAATTAAGTTACTGCTTATATTTCAGAGCCTAAAGAGTCTGTAAGTTTCATTCCCGTTATTTTCTACGTAAAAGAGGTTTTACAAGAATTGTTTGCATTTTATAACTTTTGTCAAATTGTATTAAAATAATTGTATGTTGATTACGTAAGATTAAGTAAATTAATTACATAATTTTTATATAGTATATATATATATATATACACACACACTATATAAAAACTATTAGACAGGAGGCAAAGCTTTCTTAAAAGATTACAAAAACAAAGTTTTGAAACTAATAGACGAAATGCACAATTGTTACCGGTTCGCAAAAAATGGAAATGTTTTAAGAAAAAGGTAAAATTGGAGTTTAAATGCAAGTTTACAGTTTCTTTCCTATGAAGGTCCTAACCATTTTGTACGTCGAAGAAAGTCGCACCCAGACGTAGTACAAGTAAAAATTTTACAATATTCAAAGCATTTCTAAGTAAAAGAAAATAAAAATGAAAAGATAAAAAAATAAAAAAATTAAAATAAAAATAAATATTGATCGTCTCAGTTACACGCCTGAAACAGAACATATCAAGGGAAAAGTGTTTTGAAGCCTCAAACTAAGTTGATCATTGAGTTCCGAATACCAATTTCGTTCCTCTGAGACATTTGAGATTCAGAACCGTAAATTACGAAATAAATTTTCAATTTAAAATAACTTTCAGTGACTCTCAAATGCTCAGACCTTTTCCCGACTTGCATTCGTAACACTTAAAACAGCAAAATTACAACATAAGCGTAGATACTCAAAAATACAGATTAAAATTCAAAGTGCAAAATATTAATTTATAATATATGTAAAAAATATACACTATATATATATATATACATATATATATATATTTCAGCATTGGTATTTCTCAAACAAAACATTCTTTTGTGTTTTTCTTCATATGTATTTCTTGAGATAGTACCCTTGAATAAATCCAGATATTCCTTGAGCATTCTGCAATCAAAAATAGCCTAACCAAGCAATGCTCAAGCCATGTTCAAGCAATGTCAGCAGTCAGCAATGCCAAATTCAAGCAATGTTCAGCAGTCAGTAAAAAAGCCACTTATAAATAAATAGTTCCTTGAAGTTTTTCAGTGTCCTTTGAAAGAACCCTTATTTCAGCACAATCTGTCTGTGTGATAAAGGTGCTTGCATCAGAAAAGATAGCGACGACTGCAGGATGTTAGTTCATTGTGTAAGGTTTTAGTTAAACTAACCAAGTTTATTTTAATTTAAATCTTTTCTATCTCCTCTCTGCTTCAACTTCCTGTCAGAAGAAGCGCGCGTTTTTAGCTTATGCTAATTTTTGAAGTTCAGCCAAGCACTATTTAAGACAGAGGTAGAAACCTCTCGGTGTGTGAGAGCTTTGCCTCAGATCACGGTCACGCTGCTCAACGTTTGCCTGACCAGCTAACAGTTTAAATTTATAAGCCATAGTGCTTACTACGTGATTGCATTGTAAAATAAATTAAAGTGCGGTAGTATTTAGTATACCTTGCTACGCACCCTTTTCGGTAGAGGCCAACTTCCGCGAATTGCTCTGCGAAGCAACGTTTAATTTAAGTTCTATTTTAATTTATTTAAATTTATTTGATTGTTAAGTTCGACCAAAGTGTGGTCTGTTACGTTCTGTATCTCTCCCGAATTGGGAGGTTTGTATTTAATAGTGATTGAATAAAAGAGGATTTCAAATCCCTTCACGTGCAGTTATTCTCCAGCCCAGCAGTTACATCAGAACATAGCGTACCTTCCGCTCCCTGTTCCAGTTCAGGACTTAGAACGTAAGGATAAGAACCCTTTACAGAATTTACCATGTTCTCAAAGAATACACACAGAATGCTAAGTCCTGATAATGGCGCCCGCACAGAAAGAAGAGGATGGCCTCAGCAACAAGAAGACGAACCTGAGACACCTGCTGTACCTGTCCAGAATCCTGAGATAGCACCTCCTGGCATAGAAGGATTCGGCTACATCGTACAAACCATGCGAGCAGCCATGAAGCCAGCGGCAAGTTTTGACGGCAAGACAGCCGTAATCAATTTCCTGGAAAAGCTAGACTCCCACTTCATGCTATATCCAGTCCACGAATTTCAGAAAGTCGCTCTTGCTACCAGCGCTTTGAAGGGCCAAGCGCTAAGTTGGTTCAAGTGCATCGGAAAGAATCTCTTGGGGGAACCAGGAAGCCCCACATACACGTATGAAAATTTCAAGAATTCTCTAGTGAAAGCATTTCCCGTGGTGCGAGATCGAGCCAGATTGGAAGCTGAACTGTTTAGCCGATACCAAGAAAGAATAGAAGATTTGTCTAATTTTATTTTGAGGAAAATTCAAGTTTTCAAGCTTTTGTATGGAAGTCGCCCGGATCCTGAAATTATTCAAGTTATACTTCCTAGGCTACTGCCCCAAGTTCAAGATTTCATCGAACTAAGAAATCCAACAACATTAGACAGATTATTTGAGCTCGCGGTACAATTTGAAAGCCGAAGAACAGCCGACAACGAACGACGACGCCAATTTGAGCGAAGAAGTCAGTGGAGTTCGCCAAGACCGCAGCAAAAGCAAAATCAAAGTTACGGGAATAAGGCGAAGCAATGGCCGAAGAAAGATGTGTCTCCTAAAGCGAGCGGCGAACGAAGGGAATTTAATAGAAGAACAAGCAAAGATTCCGAGGGCAACCAGAAGAAAAAGAATTTAAACTAAGAGGGATTTCTTCGAGGAAGGTGAAGAAGTCCGAAGCAGCGCAAAACCCTTCCAAAATCAATTTAAACACCGTGGTCGTTAAGAATTTGAGTTTGCCGAAGATTGAAGTTCTAATCAACAACATACCGGCGACAGCCCTCTTGGATACAGGAGCCCAAAGCAGCTTCGTATCGGAAAGATTCTTTAAGAAGCACTTTCGACGTTACAGAATTTTTAGTGCAAGAGACACGGATGTCATAGCGGCCCAAGGAGAAAAATGTAGCTGTTTAGGAAAAGTACCATTGTTCGTGCGTATCAACAACGAACAGGTAAGAATCCTGTTTTATATTGTGCGTAACCTGCAGACTTGTATTATTCTAGGTGTGGACTTTTTTAGTTTGGCAGAAGCAAAAATTGATTTCAAGGGGGGAGAACTAACATTAAATATGAAGCCAATTGAAGCGAAGAATGATAAGCCCCCGCAGCTGGACTTGGAACATTTACAAGCAGAGGAAAAAGAGAAAATCCAAGGTCTGGTAAGTCACTTTGCGAATTTATTTAGTGATGTACCAGGCTTTACGCAGGTGGTGAACCACGACATTGACACGGGGGACGCTCAGCCAGTTAGGCAAAAGCCATATAGATATGATAGGACAAAAGAGGAAATAATTGAACATCATATTAAAGAGATGTTAAAGAATAAAATCATCACGCCAATTTCTAGCAGTTATGCTAGCCCCGTTGTCCTGTGTAAGAAAAATAATGATTACCCGATTACGCACCCGAAGCGGTGGCGTTTTGCTATAGATTATCGCAAGTTAAATTCAGTTACAAAATATCCTGTATATCCGTTGCCGATAATTGAAGAAATTATTCGAAATATTTCGTCTACAAAATACATGACTACATTAGATCTCACGAGTGGCTATTTTCAGATTGGGGTAAAACCCGAGGACGTACACAAAACCGCGTTCATAACGAAATCTGGTACGTACGCATTTCTTAGAATGCCGTTCGGATTATCCGGCGCGCCGGCAACGTTCCAAAGATGTATGGACATCGTCTTAAGACCAGTCCTTGGTAAAAGCACTTTCATATATTTAGACGATATTATAATTACGAGTAGTACTCTAGAACAACACTTACAAGATTTAAGAAAAGTATTTTCATTGTTAAACGAAGCTGGTTTAAAGATAAATGCGTCTAAATGTAAATTTGCCGCAAAAGAGTTACGTTATTTAGGATTTAAAATTTCCCAAAAGGGAATCGAAACGGATCAGTCAAAAATAGTAGCCATTAGAAATTATCCTGTTCCTAAAACAGCGAAGAAATTATCGTCGTTTCTCGGGATGTGTTCATATTACCGGGCTTTCATTAAAGACTTTGCAAAAATAGCTGAGCCACTGCTAAAGTTGAAAAGAAAAAAAGCTAGGTTTTCGTGGTCAGCAGAAGCCAACTTGGCGTTTCAAAAATTGAAAGACGCATTGACTCAAGCTCCCGTCTTAAAATTTCCAGAAGGGGATAAGGGATTAGAGATTTCAGCGGACGCTTCAGATTTCGCGATTGGTGCAGTGCTTTCCCAAAATGGTCAGCCCGTGGCTTTTTTCAGCCGAACATTAAATGAAACCCAAAGAAACTATTCCGCAACAGAGAGAGAAACTCTCGCAGTGTTAGCATCAGTACAGAAATTTCGTGTGTTCTTTGGAAGTTCTCCAGTAACTGTATATACCGACCACGCGGCGGTCACTAGACTCTATTCTGGAAAAAATTTATCACCCAGATTAATAAGGTGGGCTCTCAAATTACAGGAATATAACCTAATAATTAAACATACGCCGGGAAAAGAAAATGTTGTGGCAGATGCTTTAAGCAGAATTAACTTAGATGAAAATGGAAGTGTAATTAAGATAGCCATGTTAACATCCAAAGTATTAGATTCTCGTGAAACAGTAATAGCCGAACTCAAAAAAGATCCGGAGTTCAAAAATATATACAATTATTTGGCCGACCCTGAGAATTTCAATCATCCGGATATTGTGCCGATAAGAAATAGGGCCGAAAATTACGAATTAATTGACGGACTGTTATTCTATACGAAAGCTACTAATGAGAATCATGAATATAGACCGGTTATCCCAGCTAGCATGAGGTTGAATGTATTAGAAGAGTTGCATGATTGTGCCATTTCGGCTCATTTAGGTATAAGAAAAACTGTTCAGAGAGTTCGCGAGGCAGTTTTCTTTCCAGAACTGCAAAAGTTTACTAGGGCGTATGTCCAGTCGTGCCCAACATGTCAATTAAATAATTATGTTAATTTCCGCCCGGCCGGGTTCCTAAATAGTATTAAATCAGAATTCCCAAATCAAATAATAGGCATCGATTTACTTGGACCTTACCCTCGAAGTAAAGTTAATAAAAGCCGATATCTTTTAGTTATAGTGGATCATTTTAGCAAATGGTTAGAGTTAATTCCGTTAAAACGCGCGTCTGCAAAAATTGTAGTAGATTCAATTCTAAATAAGTATATTTTAAAATACGGGGCGCCCCTAAAAGTTATTTCAGACAATGGTCCTCAGTTTGTTAGTAAAATGTTTGAGGAAATGTGTGCAAAACTGGGCATACGTCATCTAAAGATGGTCCCGTATCGTCCGCAGTCAAACATAGCGGAACGGGTGAATAGAAATGTAGTGAAAATAATTCGTAGTTATGTGAAAAACTATCACTCTACCTGGGATAGCCATATAAATGAATTTGCATTTGCCCTTAGGACCGCCAAACACGATACTACACAAAAAACACCCGCTGAACTCTTCTTAGGAAGAAAGATCTTGACCCCCCTAGATAAACTGTTCTTTGTACAGGAAAGGGCAGAAGAATTTAAAATGAGTGATATACAAAAGTTAATACGGGAAGCGACGGAAAATATAGAAATGGCCCAAAGAAAACAGAAATTGTACTATGACCTAAAAAGAAGAGAGGTCAAGTACAATGTGGGAGATGAAGTGTTGAAGATTAAACACAACTTGTCAAATGCCCCAGAGGAAAAGGTGGGGAAATTTTTTCCGCGTTTTGAAGGCCCGTTCACAATTGAACAAATTACGGGGGCAGTGGTTATATTAAAAAGAAATGATGGTCAAACGCTCAAAGCGAATGTGGACCAAATAAAACCGTTCTATAATCGCAGCAAAATGGCTGTATTTAAAGATTCGTTTCAGGATCCGAGGCAATCGACTAGCCAGGAAGATATACGTCAGCAAAAACAGCAGGAACCAGCTACAACGGCATCGAAATGTCAGAAGAAGAAAGCTCCCCCCCAACAAAGAAATAAGAACCAAAAAGGTGGTTTCAAAAGAAAGTCTCACGATGCAGGTGAACAAATCTACGAACGGAATTACGAGCGCACCAAGAGAAGAAAGCAGAATGGGCAAGGGAAGCCCAATGTATCCAAAAGAACTGTGGAATCATCGGACAGGTGCCTGAGAAGCAAGAAACGTCGATTGCAGCCTGAGAATCAACTTCCCGAATACAGCAGGAACCAGGACAAGCAACGAGCAAGGGCCCAGGAGAGAAGGGCCCAGTCCACCAAACGTCCAGCGGAGCAACCTCCTCTACAAAGGAAATTGCCGAGGATACAACGACGGAATTTCAAAAGAAAAAGAGACGAGCAGGCTCCGAAAGAACAACGAAAAACGAGGAAACTGAACCAGGCCACAACTTACTCAAGTTTTAAAGATTGGGCCAAGAAAAGGATGGACGATCATAATAAGATAAGTACAATTTCGTATTCAAAAGTTTAGTTAATTTTTGAGTATACTGCAAGTTGCAGGACTGATTTTACCTCAAGCGAGGTTGACTTTTACGCCAAGTGAGCGATAAGTTCTCATATGGAAAGTAAAATGTTTTGTTAAAAGAAATTGTAATTCTTAAAGATTTAAAATTACTTAATTTTGTAAATAGATTAATTCTGTAAAAGCAATGAATTGCTGAAAAGAATATGTTAACTAAATGATTTTGTACGACGCTTTGTCTAAAGACTTGTAAAATGTCTAGAATGAAAATTCGGAAAATTGAAAAACACGATTTAGTCTGTAGACTATTAATTCAATGTAATTTGATATTTCAAGAAAGTACCTTGAGAAAGGAATAGGAAGCACTTGCTGTAAGCTTAGAAATTTAACCTATATTTCTGTAAGCTTAGAAATTTAACTTCTATTTGCATTTCAGGATTGCTGTGAAATTGTTAATGTGTTATGAAATGTAACAAATAATATTATGCTAGCAATGCACGTTAAGTGCAATATTAATGTGAATGTTGTGTGCAAACTGCGAATTTGTATGCATGAAAAGTTAAAGATTCACTATTTTAGAATGCAAGTGTTAATTAGGCTCTCCACCAAATACACTTAAAGTGTTAGACATAAAGCTAGTGAGAACCTTAGGATTAGCTGGTTATAGGGCGTTTTTTTCAGGTCTCGTATGTCAAGTTCTAACTAATGTTAGTCGATTGTAGGTGGAAGAGTTGAACACCCCCGAACACATAAAAACCCGCAATGGCGGTTTGCTTTACATCCAACACCGGTGAGAGAGCATACGGGGGAAGAATTTAATTGTGCTTGAATGATAATGTGTGTGTGCAAAATTACACAGAAAAAAAAAAAAAGGATTTGTACCACTTAGAATTATTCTGTTATTATGTCATACTAAAGTTGTTTTCCTTCCAGATTTTGCTGGAAGGAGTAAGACTGTTTGAAGAATAAGACTTGAAAAAAAAAATGTTGAAGATTGTTGTTCCAGAAAATTTCGTCTGTATTTTACACAAACATATATTGCCTTGTAAGAGTTGGCCTAAGTTTAGAACAGTGAAATTTTCGACTATTTAGAATTGCTAGTTTTCAACATGGTCCGTTTGGACCAAAGTAGTTTAACTATCGCAATTCTGGCGGGAAGTATGTAAGGTTTTAGTTAAACTAACCAAGTTTATTTTAATTTAAATCTTTTCTATCTCCTCTCTGCTTCAACTTCCTGTCAGAAGAAGCGCGCGTTTTTAGCTTATGCTAATTTTTGAAGTTCAGCCAAGCACTATTTAAGCCAGAGGTAGAAACCTCTCGGTGTGTGAGAGCTTTGCCTCAGATCACGGTCACGCTGCTCAACGTTCGCCTGACCAGCTAGCAGTTTAAATTTATAAGCCATAGTGCTTACTACGTGATTGCATTGTAAAATAAATTAAAGTGCGGTAGTATTTAGTATACCTTGCTACGCACCCTTTTAGATAGAGGCCAACTTCCGCGAATTGCTCTGCGAAGCAAAGTTTAATTTAAGTTCTATTTTAATTTATTTAAATTTATTTGATTGTTAAGTTCGACCAAAGTGTGGTCTGTTACGTTCTGTATCTCTCCCGAATTGGGAGGTTTGTATTTAATAGTAATTGAATAAAAGAGGATTTCAAATCCCTTCACGTGCAGTTATTCTCCAGCCCAGCAGTTACATCAGAACATAGCGTATTATCCGCTCACTGTTCCAGTTCAGGACTTAGAACGTAAGGATAAGAACCCTATCACCGAATTTACTATGTCTGCAAAGAGCATACACAGAGCACTAAGTCCTGATAATTGAAGGTCACGACAAGAATAAAAGTCTTTCAGATACGTTGTTTTACCGAAGAATGAGGATGAATCCTGTATGAGGTGTGAGAGTTTGGCGTGATCATAGTCAGACGTGTCAACAGTGCATTCCTAACCATCACGAGGGCAGCAGCAATGTTAGGATGCCGTCTTATGAATAAAATCAAGCAATACTTAGAACAGCTACAAAGTACACCCGCTATTTACCAGCTGAATTTCAGAACTGGCTACTCACCTCTTTGTACGTTGAACCGACAAAAGCTCACAGAAACTAAATTCCAATTCTCACGGCCTTTGCCATGTTCCCCATTATATTCTGGGTACCCATTGCATCAATGATGACACTGTTGCCGGCAAACTTGGAATGTATGGCATATGAATAGCATTGTGCTCGGAGGATTTCGCTGTTTTGATGGATTTCGCATTTGGAGGGGTCAGGGCCAACACTACTTTACCCATAACCCTGACGCGACACTGACGTTATTATTATTTGGGAAGCCGATTACTATTAATTATGATGTACGTATACTCCGATGATTGTTTTTAATGATGATAAACGATACTTTTAATGATTGAAATCAGTTATAACTGATTACATTTAATAATATTTTATACCCTTTTAAAATTTGGAATATAATCGAGTAATCGAGACATCCCGCGAATGGAAGTACTACCCACTCAACTTTCAACAAAATAATTTCCATATAAATAGCAAGACAAGGTTCTTCAAAGTATGTCTACTTAATATAAAAGCCGTTCCATAGCCTTTCGGATATGAAGATCTTTTGCCATTCGAATACATGCTACGATGCTGTTTAAGGAAGCTTCCTGTATGCATCAATTTGTTGAACAGTTATACCAATATTCGTAGCAAATTCCATGATATACCTGTCGATATTTATTTTGTTCTGTTCTTAACCATATATTCTGAAGCATAATCTCCAGAAGTGGCTAAATATCCATTTAACAAATCCATTTAACAAAGGTAAGTTACCAACTATGTTTGTTCAATATATAGAATGATTGCAATACGAACTTTATTAACATCTTTTTATTTATCTGCTCATTTCTTACTTAAATTTCCATTATGATCGAACGCTATCCGCTTAAACAAACTAGTCCGTGCTCTATAAGTTTTTTTTTTTAAGTTTTAAGGTCAAAAGGCGTATGATACTTGCGCTAAAAACTATAAAGTAGGAAATTGCTGTTTTCATGTATATAAACTGAAATAAGATATACGTGCAGAAAGGTTCACTCCTAATCTATTCAAACAAATACATTATGTGTATCGGGCTTTCAAAATGCACGCATTCTCCTGCCAGCAAAGGAGCTGAATATTCATATATTGTATGCTTATCAAATGTTTGGTTACTTAACAAAGCGGACTATTTTTTGCATTTTTAAAGAGAAATTAGAAAATTAATTAAGCGCTGTTAGTAGTTAACATTGAAAACAGTTGACAGTCAGGTAATTTTTTATTTATATTTTTAGATTTCGTAATACTGCTCCTATACGTAATATTTTTTAATCTTTTCTGAATTTTTATTCATTATAAACATACCGATAACTTACGTTTAAAAATTTACAGATATTTCTTATATGGGACGTTATATTTGTAAATGAGATTTTTCATTAATGTTGTGAAAGCGGTCCTTGTCTTATCCAAAGTATCCTGAAAGCTTGCATTTCATAATACATGAAATGTAGCAGATTTTAGTAAATACATGTCGTCGCAGAAGTATACGAAATACACTGAAAATGTTAAATTGAAAGTTGAAATTTGTAAATACTGACTGTAATAACACAAAATATAATAGGAAAACTCTTAATTAAAGTTGTATATTAAATTAGTGCTCCACCGGAACTTAGGAGGGCCCAATAAATGGCATTTTATGGTATAGTTCGACCGTCTGAAACTCAACCCTGGCTGGCGTTCTGCCAAAACATATAGACTCCCCCAAAAGGGGCGTTATTAGTTGCTGCGACGTGAAAGGTCATGTGAAATTTTTCTCTTCTCAGGAAAGGAAACGGAAGGAAAGAAAGTCCCCATCCATACTCTATTTTGAGAATAATTCGGTTCGAACGGCGATTGCTTGTTTGCGCTCATGGTCGCGGATGAGGCCGTCGAACTATACTACCTTTTGCGTTTTCTTTATGTCCTGGTGTAAAGTTTTACCGTGCATGTATTTGGACATTAATAAGCTCCTATGATATAAAATCGTTCGTAATATTTTAAAACGCTAAATAAGTTCACATGACATCTAAAAACCCCACATGTAGCAATAATAAGAAAATATAGAATATAAGATTTACGTACGGTAATGAGATGTCGAAAGAGAAAAGGATGTAAAAGGGAATTTAGAACTCATATAAATGAAATCCTACGAAATGTATATTAACTAAAACAAGGAAAGTAGATTAAAATATCTCATAATATTGTACAGTCATTAAAGTTTTTGTTCCTGGAGACGTTAAAGATGTGCAATGCCCTTGCCGGGACTCGAACTTGGACCTCTCGAATACGTGTCGAGTATGCTTCCAATTGCATCACGAACGCATACCAAAAGAAGGGAGAAAATTTACATATCCTCCCTTTTATAAAAGGGGACTGGGGATTAGGGAACCCAATGGGAATTAAGGAAACCAAATCCTGGTGGTGAAGAATTACCATCGCTAAATCCTGGTGGTGCTGCCATCGCCAAATCCTGGTGGGGAAGAATTACCATCGCCTAATCCTGGTGGTGCTGCCAATCTCCAAATCCTGGTGGTGACGAATTATCGCCAATTGTAGCGTCATCAAGTTTTCTTATGCTAGAGATGAGAAAAATGCACAGTGGCCTCTCCAGGACTGGAACTCTGGACCTCTTGAATACGTGTAGAGTATGCTTTCCGTTATACCACGTGTGGAGAAAAGGAGGAATAAATTCCCTATAACAAATTTTATCTTCTTTAAAACTGAAAATAATTTAAAGTGATGAAATTTCCCAGTTATATGATGTAAAACTGATTCATATGAATATTATTAATATCTAGAGGATCAGATTATAGTATAGAAAAAATAACTTTACACAAACGATTCCAATTTTTTTAACAAATATCAATACCTAGCATGAAATGATCAATTCATGGTCAAATTAATAAAAATCATCTACCCGACACCCTGCATTCTATACTGATTTATATTTTTTTGTAATTTAAAGCTTATAAGGTTTGAAAATACTCTTATAAACTTTAAATTAAAATTCATAAACGTTAAATTAAATTAATATAAGGTTTGCAAGTGCCTGAGCTACATATTGTTACGAAATGCCCAGCTGAGGTAAGATAGCTTCAAAAGTAATATATAATACGAAAAGTGGGGTTAGTTGTCACCGAAAAGTGACAAGGAGAAACAGGGTTGTCAGATTTGATGCGAAATCGCCGCTTTGGCGACAAAATCGGCGATATGCCGTAGACTGAGCGAGAATATTCTAGAACGAATTCTTACCAGTTCTCCCGAGAATTTCTTGAAGGCAACCAAAAGCTATGTGTATCCCACCTCTACGCGGAGTATCTGGAGTAGTAGGACAGTATATTGAATTCAGTAGCGTAGTAGTAACTGAGTTCTAAGATTATACTAAAAGTGATTCGACCGAGTCGGGATCTGTACTTAGTGACTTGCCGTGACGCTGTCTTCACCGTTATAGCCTGAAAGCTGTGTTGCTGATTATTTCAGCTTGTTTATCGCAGTTCTTCGACGACTCTAAACGCGCCTTTGGAACTCTCCTGTGCAATTCTGGCGAATAAATTGTGTTTTGATTCTGCATCAAGTGTTATCCTCAATTACTCCAAATCCTCGAAATCGTAGAACGCAAAAACTTTCATTCTTTGTGACTGTGTGAACTCAAAAAAATCCCTTTGTTGCTGACATATCCTGGCATTCAGTAGTTATCAATATCATAACCTTCACTTCTCATGCTTTGTTTAAATTGAATTTTGACAACTGATGAATTGTCTTCGCAAGTTGTAAGTTTTCAGAATCCTGAGCCAGTACCATGAGTTTATACACCGTAAAATTCCAGCAACGCTGTTTAGAAATAAAAATATATTAAGAAAGATTCAGAGATAAATACAAATCAGGCTCATCCATTCAGTATAAACCTGCAATATGACAGCTGCGAAGTCTGTATCGACTTCATCACCCGCTTTTGACTTACCATAGATCCGCTGATGTGGTTGCAGTTTTAACTTCTACGCTCGGAAAGGTATATTTTTTTATATAACCTTGCGAGTGTTCTTCTTATCGTAGCGGTGTAATTCATTTAAAAGTTTAATTTGTATATTAACCTAAGGAGAGTATTCGAAATGTTTTATTGCCTTCGAAAGTATTTATTAACACGGAGATATTATAGAAAAAGAAAGTATGCTAGAAGTATAATTTTTCTAGCTCTATTTATTTTAAAGAAAGATACGCAAACTAGCGAAGAAATGCTTACGTAACAAAAAAATTTGATTTTTGGTGTATGAAAATAAGGCTGTGTAATTTATAAGGGGTATTGAATCTTTGAGTAAACAGGACTGATTACTGCAAAATTATGTTAAAACAGCAAAAAGGAGAGAAGTTTATTTCTTCACAGGATTGAAGAGTTAAAATATCTTTCATGTATATTCTAATCAAAAGATGCTCTGAAGATGTTAGAATAGGTTTTAGATCTTGATGGGTAACAAGATTTATTTTTATTATACAAAATTTTGCACCAGTCCAAAAGAATAGAACCGTCGTCAGCAGTCTGCAATTCAACAGCTGTGCGGTATGACCTGAAAGATCTAAAGTTTAGAAAAGACACTTTTATAAGAATAAAACGCCTTTAAAAAAAGTCAGTTTTCTGCCGATAAAAAAAATTGACTTCGAACTTAACGGTACAAAATAAGTTTTCCGAATAGAGCACTGATTCAGGTAGAGGTAGACGTGAAGGCAGACAGTCTCCTGGTAGACAAAACATAGACTCATTTTTGTTTGAACATTCAGTGCTCCTATTAGGATTATCAATAGTTACCATTAAATAAATTTCATGTCTGTCTCTTGAAAACATATTTGAAGACGTCAAAGTAAAGGTAAAATGTTCGTTTAAAACAAAAATGTTTTTTTTTGTTGTTGCAAAAGTATAAGTTGACATACAATATTATGGAACGCCCTTTTGTTCGCAGAAAAAGTATACTTATTAACTTAAAAACCAAACTTAAAAAAAAAATAAACTGTGTAAAAATTGCGAGTTAACCATCCTAGGCACAACTAACAAAATCTCAAAACTTTAAGCTATTATTCAGCTTTCACATTTTAAAACAGATGTAAAATAGTATTACACAAAAGTACGCACACTTCCGCTTGCAATGATTTTTAAGGCCTATACCAAATATTTTTTAGCTACAGACAATTACGGATATTGTTCGGAAAATAGCCTTAGTTGCGCCAACTTGTCTTCTTTAAGGGTATGGGCGACATTTCATCATTCCAACGAAAGTAAATACTAGAGATAATCAAATACTACAGAATAAATACTACAATAATAAATACTACAGTAATAAATACTAATAGTAAATACTACAGCTAATAAGTAATACTACAGATAATCCCTTAGCAAGGGAAAAGTATTACAGCTGTCTACCTAGAAGAAGTACGTCATCGAATGACAACCATTGCCTACCATACCACAATAAGCTGTTTCTCCCTTTAATTACTATACTACAATAACAAATACTAATAATAAATACTATAGATAATAAGTAATACTACAGATAATCCCTTAGCAAGGGAAAAATATTACGGCTGTCTGCCTAGAGGAAATACGTCATCGAATGACAACGATTGCCTGCAATACCACAATAAGCTGTTTCTCCCTTTTTGGCGTCAAGGCTCTTCTCCGAACAATATCCGACAATTACTGTTATTTCCACTCATTGATACTTCTAATTTCTTTTTCCAGTTAAATGACTCTATACAATCGTATTCTTGATTATGGGAATGTTTAAGTCATGCTGTGTCTGTTAGAAGACAAGCAAAAAATATGGGAAAAGTTTCATGAAATTCAGCTTGAAATATTTTTAACAAGACTCATGTATTTAAATAAGTAAATAAGGGCTGATAGATATTTTTTTATTTAGTTTTATTTGTTCTTCATTGGAACTATGGCCGGAAAAAAGCAACATATGCTTAATATTGCAAAAGCAAACTGAATCGAAATTCAAATTACCGTTTCATAACTTGCTTTTTGTACGCGGCGTTTGTTTCTGTCTTAGATGCATGAGATTTACGTTTAATGTAATTATGAAATCTCTATAAAGTAAGTCCTAACTTCAAGCTCTATGCCTCATAATAACCAATAAAAATGAAAGATAGAAAACTTCCTGCAGGGAAAGAAGGACTAAGAAATGCCGAAATCTTATGAACGTTCATATGAAATATGAAAACGTCTTTCTCGCTCCTTATTTAAATTCATTGAATTTGCACTTCCTGAAAATGATAAAACAGTAGAAGCGCAGAAAAAATTCAATATAACAAATAACATAAATTAAAAAAACTTGTATGCTTGTTATAAGCTTTTAATAACTGCAATTACTTCGTATAACTAAATTGTTAACAAAATGTATCGGTTTTGACGTAAGATGTGATTGATTTTAATACGAACTTACGAAGGCATACATAAGTTTGTTCAAGAAATTCTTTTGACTTTTTTCATGGCTATTTATCCTGTCTTTATTATTAGAAGGTTATAACACAGCGGCTGTTACAAGATGTTACGAAATATACCACGTACTGCATTCATAATATCATACGTTATAAACGGATTTTTGTATTGAAGATAGAGTCAAATCATCCTCAAAAATGATAAAACATAATAATTTGTTTATTCGAAGCAAGATTTGAGCTCTGATTGGGAAATATTTTTACTGTGAGCACTATGAACTACTGCGGAGAAAAGTATAAAAGCACCGCCAGCTTAATCCAATCGATACCCGAAGCAAAACAGAACTCACGAAGACAAGGAAACGGTGCATACCCTAACAAGATTTCGTAGAACATATTGGTAAACCCACCGCCTCACAGTATGCCAAATATTCAAGCTCTATGCCGCGTAATGACCAGTAAAAATGAAACAGAACAAAATTCCTGCAGGCAAAGAAGGGCTAGGAAATGTCTAAAGCTTAGACATAGAAATATGAACATTTCTTATCCTGACACTCGTATTCCTTTGAAGAGAATAGTAATGATGTTATTTTTTATTTTGCCGTATACGATAGAAGTATTGTATAAATAAAGGCAGTCATGGGAAATAAAATTCTGCAAGAATGGGATGAAGCAATGTTGGAAAGCTACAACAAAAGATATAAAACTGAATATATGTTGGTTTTCTCTCTTGAAGAATGAATGATAAGGAATATCGAAATAAGCTGTCTGGCGCAGGTTTCTATTTTCAATGTAAAAAGTGCTTCGTGAATTTATTTAACGAGTAACACTTTTGAAATAGAAATGTGTTGTTTCAATAGTATCTGTTTGTTCCTAATTAGGATATTTAAGCGATAAATTATTATTCTAATATTTTTAAAATCATTTTTTATTTTTTTAAATATTTGTATTTTTAATAAAGTCTGTATAATTTTAAAATGGAATTAAACAGGAAAGATATCTCAAAACATGCATAAAGTTCGTTATTTTAGCTAGGCCTTTAGATAAAACCTTATAGTTATTTAAAAAATGGAACCTGAGTAAATCCTAAGATGGAACTCATTCTTGTTCAGTCATTTCTGTCAATGAGAATTGTGATCAGTCCAAGACTCTTTTCATCTGTTGATTACCTTTGCTGGTCCTTTTCCCTGATCCTGACTGGCACTTCTTTGTTAAACTCATAGTTTTAGTTAAATTGATTGTTTCTGATTATTAACAGCTTTAATAGTTATAATATTTTCTATCGTTGCCACAACAAATATTTTCAATGACTCCGTGTCTGTTTAGCTCGTTCATTGCAGTTTCAGTTTAACGCTTTTTTATTGGAAAAGTGGTTTCCCTGAAAATTGCGCGCAGCATTAGGCTTCCCCGAAACCGAAAATAAATTATCTGCGTTACTTCTTCTCTGTAGTGTTACACAAACGTATTTTTATTATTTCAAATATTTGTTGCTGTTATTGTAAGTATAAACTTTTGTAATGCAATGATTGATATAGTAATAAATATTATAATTTTTAGTTTTTAATGTGGGGGATAGTAAGAAACAATAACGTAAAGCGACAAAAAAAGCATTTTGCTAGAAACTAAAATGCAATTGCTTAGAAGATTAGATAGTGGTGAACGTCAGTGTCAAATTGGTGTTGCACTGAACTTGTCAAATTCAACGGTAAGGACAATTTTGAATAATAAAGAAAAATAAATCTCATCAGCAACTACAGCTACAAAACCCTCTGCAACTAGAATAACCCGTTCTAGAAATAATACGATAGAGAGAATGGAAAACGACTTTCTATGGGGTTTGATGACGAAACTGAACGCAATATGCCATTAAACCAAGCTATTATTATGGGAAAAGAGAGAAGAATTTTTAACCACTCTCAGACTGAAACAGGTGATGCAACTGAAAGTTTCGTTGCAAATCTAGGATGGTTTAATAGGTTTAAACATCGAAATGGTCTTCATAACATACAGATTACAGGAAAAGAGGTGGCTGAATTCCTAGCTACATTAAGAACAATAATTCAACGAGGAAACTATGCTTCAGAATTACTTTTTAATGTCGATGAAATGGGCCTATTTTGGAAAAGAATGTGAAAACATACATATATATATATCCTGTGAAGAAAAACGTCGATTAACACTTTTCTTGGGTGCTAATGCCAATGGAAACTACATATTAAAGCTACTTCTTGTTTATCATCCAAAACCCAATAGCGATGAAAGGAATATCAAAATAAACTTTACCTGTTTACCTATAATTTGGGAGTCTAATAAAAAATCATGAAAATTTTCAAGAATTGGTTGGTTCACAGAACATTTTTGAACGCTTTTGCAAAATCAAGAAACTTGAACCAAAAGCGTTACTTTTAATGGAAAATGTTTCAAGCCACCCAATGAATTTATCTGATTTAATAACATGCATTCCAGTCGAAGTGGTTTTCTTTCCGCCTAACGACGCAACTGTATTAATCCAACAGACAGATCAAGGTTATCAAATTTTATAGCTTAGACAAATGTTGTTGTTTTTCGTTGCTTGACTATTAAATTAATATTTAGACAAATGTTTAAAAAATATGCAGAGATGATAAACAATCAGTAAGGATTTTTGGAGGAACTATAGTATCACAGATGCTATAGAAAGCATAAATCTTTCTTGGAACGAGGTAACCGAAAAATGTTTGAAAGGAATATGGAAAAACATTTGGCCAAATTTAATCAAGGACAACATTTAGAGATTCTGTTGTTGATATGAACGAAATAGTGGAATTAGCGAAACAAACAGGTTTAGATGAAGTAAATATGGAAGATCTCGAGGAACTTTTGCAAGAAACAGCAGAAAGTTTTTCAAATAGGTTTTTCAATACTTATTATTCATTCATTCTTCTTCTTATCATTATTATTATAGTTTTAAGACTTTAAAACCGTGCTGAATATAAATTCAAGGTAACTTCTTTTTTAATTTTCAAGTTTTCTTGAAGGGATTAGAGAATTATCAATTGTCGAAAGATAACCTTTACCTACTATTTACTTTCTTATATTTTATTCTCATTAATTTTGCAGAAAATTGTACCGCTTGAATAAATTTTCTTTTCATATTTTCGTTTTTTCCTTATTAAGATCTCTAGTGCGCTAATTTTTAGAAAACGCAACTTTTTAGAAGTTTCTGCGATTACGAATTCCTTAAATAAAAATGAAATTGAAGATTAACGTTACACAGTTCAGTCTATGAAGCAGGTTTATTAATTATTGATCAAATCATCTGTAATATAAAATTAGAGAAGAGTTTCACAATAACATTAAGATAAATTTACTGCGCTAGATAAATATTATTTTTAGCTTTTCTTTCGCATTTCAATTTGTGAAGTAGCCTTCTCATAACCATGAAGCAGATTTAATGAAAAAGATGAAACTTGCTGCGTTGAAATTAGTCTTGAAGTTGATGTCATAACTTATTGTATTTTTCTCTGGAATATCTTCATTGAATTTCATTCAAATTTAAACTTCAAGAATAATTAATCGTATTTATTATTAATTTATATAGCTGAAGGAAAAATTAGAAATTTAAATATATGCTGTTAGCTTCTGTCATTGAGCTCAATTATGCTATTTCTGCTGGCAGACGTTTATGCTTTTGTCGTTTGTTTTTACGAATTTCTGGAAGAAATATATTTTATGAAGAAAGGTAATAAATGCACTAATGATTTATTGCTGATAATAACAAGTGCAAAATGTTAAAACTGTTGTCGTCTTAATTTTTTTTTCGTTTTGCTCAATCTAATTTTTTACACTTTCATCAGTTCTAGTTCAACGATTTCAGTGCTAAAAATATCCAGTGTTGACATAAATTTCTCGATTTCTACACTATTTGCATGACATGTGAGTAATGCAACCAGCTTACATTGCATACCACAGAACTTAAGACACCATGGAAAGAACTTTGCGAAACGACCAAACTTTGCGCGTAAAACGTTAATCAAACTCTTACAAATTATTTATCTTTGAAAAGGGCACAACGATAAAACCCTTATACATATATATATATATATATATATATATATATATACTAGAAAACCCGGCGGTCACACGAAATGACCGCTGTTCTAGATATTATAAATCGTAATTAAAATGATTTGTGCAAAGGTGTCTGCTAATTCAAACTGAATTACCCAGGGCAAGCGGGAGGACGTTCTTCTGCTTACTGCCTCACGGGGTTTCCATCTTTTATTTGCTTAATTGCTTAAAGTAGAGAGCAATGAGGGAAACCACTGGAGGTACATTTCTTTCTTTGCTCAGTGGTTTCTTTTTGTCAAGAAAGCCGTTTTTGTGCAGCTTTAGCTCCTTTCCTCTCCTCTTTAGTGCTGTGGTTTCTTTTTGTCAAGAAAGCCGTTTTTGTGCAGCTTTAGCTCCTTTCCTCTCCTCTTTAGTGCTGTGTTTTCTAGGAGGCATTCTTAAAAAAATTACGTTAAGACGTAGTTTTTATGTAAAACAGAAGATTTCCAATGCAAAAAATGTTCACATTCCCCCTGACACGCTCAATTCGCGTTCAGCCTTAAATTGTTTCAAAAACAGATGATTGCTAATGCAAACAAATGTTCACCTTCCCCCGGACACGCTCAATTTGCGTTCAGTTGTAAACCATTTCAAAAACAGATGATTGCTAATGCAAACAAATGTTCACCTTCCCCCGGACACGCTCAATTTGCGTTCAGCTGTAAACCATTTCAAAATAGATGATTGATAATGCAAAAAAATGTTCACGTTCCCCCTGACACGCTCAATTTGCGTTCAGCTGAAAATTCAGTTTAAAATACAATGCCGGAATAAAATCGGACAAAATTTAAAACTCTTTACGCGAAAGGATATTTAGTATAGGAGTTTGAGTGAACTTACCTGATAAGATGTACTTCGCACAACTCGTTCGTTGGTTTCGTTTCCTTTAATTTCTCAACGTTTGCAAGTTCCTAGTTAATTCATATGTAAATATAGTTAAATGCATAATAAGCAACAATTGTATGAATTAAAAATATTTAAATACCATGATAATTTAATTAAAACAATGATAACTATTGTGATAAAATTTATTTTACTATTTGAATGCCGTGGCAACTTCCCCCCATTGGCTAGTACAGTTACGCAAGCAACCAATAAACTATCGGCGACAAACAGACACTTTAGCCTCATATAATATAGATATATACAGGACTTAAATAACATACATTTCAAGCAATACATTGTTGAGCATGTTATTGCATCGAACTAATGAGCCTGAATTCTTTCCTGTGCTTCATGCATCCTGCATTGTTTGTGCGAACATGCAATTCATTTACCTTTCGTGGTAGAGGAAAGGTACTCAGTGTATACGTAACCATATCCTTGAAATGCTCGATTGGTAAGAAATCAGAAGGTATAGCTGGCCGACGGAGCACTTTTTCACCTTAGGATGCATTCAAGCAGTATGTGGCCGAGCATTATTTTGTTAAGCAGTGGCTTTTAGGGCTCTTGAATATAGGATAAATAATAGGGCGGTAGCACATCATCAGCAAAGCGGAGTCCTCGTTAGTCGTGTCAGTTCTTCCGAATAAGGTATGCTTTTCTTCCAATTATACTGGATTTTAATATATTGTTTTATTCTGCGCATTCTAATAAAGACATTGCATTGTAATAAAGACTGTAATTAATACACAGCAGTATAATTATTCATACACAAAACTTCGGTATGTATATGTAAATGTGCATCAGATATAAAATGCATTATCTTATATTTACATGTGTAAGTAGAGATATTTTAGTTATATATTAGATACTCAAATAGTTATTTCGCTAATACTTCCATATCGTTTGCACGATTTTAGTCAATTTTTGCCAGATCTTTAACCTATTACCATTAATGTTTAAAATATTAGGTGCTGCAATAGCTGTGATATGTCTCCCTATCAGGAAATGGCCTGGTATCAAGATATCAAAGTCCTCTAGTTCAGATGGTAAAGGATGCAAGGGCCGAGAATTTAAGATCCCCTCAATTTGAGCAATTACTGTAAGAAACTCCTCATAGGTTAATTTCAAATTGCCTACTACGGGTTTCAAATGAAACTTAACAGATTTGACACCTGCCTCACAAAGCCCTCCATGGCTGGGAGCTCTAGGGGAAATGAAAGACCAATTAATACTATCACTCGATAAATAATTGCCTTATTCCTCATCTGGTTCGCTGACTAACCTATTCAATTTATTTAATTCTGCGTTACTACGAACATATTGGTTTCGTTATCTTAAAAAATGTGTGCACACTTGCCTCTCTTGCTGAAAAAACGCTTTAAGGTTGCAATAAATGCTTGACTAGACAGGTCTATTACCAACTCGAAATGGCAAGCTTTGGTAACAAAAGAAACGAGAAATTACACATACACCTTGTCAAAGCGACCTTTTTTCTGATGTCGGTATTTTATAAAATAAGGACAAAAAAAATCAACTCTAACGCAATTGAACGGAAAAATTGGGCTGAATCTTTCTTGAGGGAGTTGGCCCATAAGTTATTGACAGGGGACTGGTTTTGCTTTGAAGCATACGACACTCTCATGTACTATTTTTCTGCAAATATTGCGCCCGTGTAATGGCCAAGCCCCTTGCCTAACAATAGACAATAAGCCTTGTGGACCAATATGCATGTATTTCTTATGAAACATCACAATAATTAGATTCGTCAATTTATGAATCTTTGGTAGGATTATTGGAAATTTTCTATCAAAATTCAACTTACACTTAGCTAGTCTGCCTCCAACTCGTAAAATTCCATATTGATCTAGAAATGGAAAATTACCTCTTACCTTCTTATCTGGAGGTACCTTACCATCCCTTTGAAGGCTTGAGATTTTTGTTCGAAACTCAATATTTTGAATCATCTTTATCAGTTTCAGTTCGGTTAATTTTAATTCTGCGCTCTGAAGAGGACAGGAAACTTTGCCTTTCCTTTGCAGTTGTTTGCAAACCTAAAAATAAAACTTAAAACACGAATAATTTTAGTGTAACTGTTATTTAGATTTAAGAAATCCTCAATGGAAGAGTTAGCTTTCACATTAAGAAAAATATTAGAGTCACTAAGAATTTTAAGTTCTTATGGAAAGTTCTTCATAATGACTTGCAACAGAATCTCTTTATCTTGATACTCGTTGTTTCTCAGGAACAGTGGGCCTTTCCACCACATATCATTTTCTAAAAGTTTATTCGGATCCAAACCTCGGGATATAAGATCACTTGGGTTCTCATTTGATGACACATGACGCCACTGATAACCATTAGTCAACTCTTGAATTGTTGAAACTCGATTTGCAACAAAAGTTTCCAACTGGTAAGGTTCCTTTTGTACCCACGAAACTTCGATCATGGAGTCACAACACAGATACACATTGTTCACAGGAAACTCTAATGCAGATATTACTCTAACTATTAACCTTGCAAGTAAGACTAGCGCACAAAGCTCCAGTCTCGGAATAGTAACTCGTTTCATAGGCGAGACTCGGGATTTATTAGTCACTAGCCTTGTCTTCACTTCACCATCTCTCGAACGGGACTTACAATATATGGCTGCTCCGTATGCTACCTCAGAGGCATCTGACAATCCGTGAAGTTCCATCTGGTCTATTTCTGCAATAAGAATAAACCTCTCAACTTTTATTTTACTTATCATTTCCAATTCGATAAGGAATTTCTTCTATTCATCAACTTCCTTTTTTGGCAATGGTTCATCCCAATTCAGCTTTAACGACCACAATCTTTGGAGGAATATTTTGGCTTTACTTATGATTGGCCCTAGTAAACCAATTGAGTCGAACAATCTTGCAGCTGTGGACAATATTTGTCCTTTGATAACAACTATATCATTATCGAGTTTCACTCTAAAACTGAAACAGTCTATCCTAGACTTCCAGGACACTCCAAGAGTTGTAGATTCTTCTTCGTTAGGAAAAGGATAGGTGTGGCTATATTCCACAAGTTCAGCATGATTACTGCACCACTTGTGTAGTGTCATTCCTGCACGCTTTAGTATTGCAGTTAACGGAGATTAAAGCTCCTTTGCTGTACTCAAAGATTCCGCTCCACTAAGCACATCGTCCGTCTAAAAATTTTTAAGTAAGACTGGCGCAGCTAATGGAAATTTTGAAACTTCATCAATCGAGAGTTGTTTGACAGTTCTCATAGCTAAGCATGGAGCGCTAACTGTACCGTAGGTCACAGTTGTAAGCTCGTAGACTTTCACAAGGCCATCGCTTTCTTTTTTCCCCAAGACTCACTGCAGGCGTTTCTGTTCAGGGTTAATTTTAATCATCCTATACATTCTTCTGATATCTGCCGTAAATGCGAAGGGGTACTCTCGAAATCTAAGCATGATTGAAAAGAAGTCATTTTGAATAACCACTCCATTACGTTGTAAACATTTAGCGAAATTTCATTTGATGTTAATCATGATGCATTAAACACTGTTCTCAATTTAGTTGCCGTTTTTTGAGAGCGATGTATCCCATGATGTGGCATATAGTACACTACCATAGACTCACTTTTCTCCTTAACCTCAGTCATATGCCCAAACTCTTCATACTCTTTTAAAAAAGTCCTGATACAGACTTAAGTATTCGGGGTCTTTCACGAATCTTTTCCATAGGGAATATAACCTTTCAAGGGCCAAATCTTTTGAATTTCCTAAGCAAATAGGGTCTTCCTTTAGCGGCATTGTTACGATGTAGCTTCCTTCTTCATTTCGCTTATGAGTTTGCACATAATGTCCTTTTCTGTTTGTTTCTGTTTCTTTATCTTTTTTAATGCCTGTTTCAAAATTCTCTATTTCCCAAAATCTTTTCATTGTTTGTTCTAAGTCATCCGTTGTTTTCATTAACCCGCAATATACTCGGTTCCGTTCTTCTGATGTAACGGTTCCTGACACAATAAACCCAAATACGCTGTTTTACGCAAATACGCTGAAGACGTAAGCATTGAGATGCGCGCGCACACTAAACAATTAGAATGCAACAAATCACTAGTAAATTAAGATATGACCGGCTACTTAGATTAACTAACGCTAAATCGGCTGCATACAGCAAAGCCGAGCCGAGAAATATCGGTATAAAATTAAAGGTGTCTAACACCGGCTAGAGAGCTAAATTCAAAAGTGCAGCATAAAGTTGGAACTAAGTACGCTACTACTCTTTTCAAACTCTTGAAAAGCAACCTTAATACTGCTTCTGAAACATGTTTATAATTTACATCTACGTCATAACAAATTCACATTCCGGTAGGAAACTGAAATCGGGAGGAAAAGGAAAGGAAAACTAAAAATAATTGGTTAGAATAATATAAGTCATTACAGTGTAATAGTCCAAGTTATTTACAAATAATTTGATATTATAAGTTAAATACTTGGAAATAGTCCTTCAAATTTATTTGATCCTAATACACATAAAGGAAATTCCTTAACATCTATGTCCGACTAAGAATTCTTTGGTTTCTTTTCTTGAAGTAAGTCTGCGTGAACATCATCGAATTTCATTTTACCATTAATAAGGTTCTCATTCATCTCTCAGATGCAATATGTAATGTAACATACGTGCTGCAACCCTCCTGGCCGGTAATAGTCGGCCTCATGGTAATTTCATTTGCTTTATAACATTGACCATTAAAAGTGATAATTTTCAGTTTAACTGTAGCACAACACGCAGTCATTTTTTTCTCGGGCATCTTTCACTCAGCAAAAATGAAGAATTTGCAAGTGTAATTGATGAACTCAGCAAATGAAATCGATTACATTTGTAAAGCGAGAGCGCAGCTGAGAAGTAACATATGCTACTAGCTTTAGAATTGCTACTACAGCTGAGAAACAAAGTAAATTTCGCCATGTTGTTATCATAGTTTCAAACAGTGCGCATGCCCAACAAATGGAATTACTGAGAAAGATATATCATTAGCTCCAAAAGTGCCATATCTTTGTTCAGTGCCGTGACCTCTTATTTTTCAAATAAAAACTAAAGACGGATTGACACTGACTTTCATCTTGAGAGAATGACTTAATTAAATACATTTTTGGCACATACACAACTGGATTAATTGGATAACTGGATACATAACTGGCATTTTCCCGACCAGACGGGATGGGGTTCGTAACTAACTGCCGTAGCGAAAACCTCGGGCTCGAATCCCGAAAAGTCGTGGAGGCTTCTATATGTATAGTGTGCGCGCTGCATGGGGTATTCAAAATACATGGCGATACAAAGGTCCACTCGAGTGGTTTGGTGGTAAGGTAAGAGAGGGACTCGAATCTCTCTCCCAAGATGCTGTCTCTCAAAGCTCGGTAGAGGTGAGTAAAGTCATGGTTCTTAAGGCGTATGCCGACATCAGACCCAATCAAGCGTTCTTTGCTGCAACAAAATTCGTAGACTTGTTCTAATTAGGTCAGACAAGTAAGATCAGCCGCAGCAACAACACAGCAGGAGTTTAAAATTGGCTCATACATCGGTTTCCAGTTTGGGCTAAATTTTACAGTTAGCCTTATAAGGTATTTTTCCCGCCTTCGTGCTGCAGTGCTAAATAGAAAAAAAATTATATAATGTTAATTTTACTTTTAACTGTCTCAATACCCAACCTTTCTTGGTGCCGTGACAAAAAAAAAAGAAATAAAAAACTATCAAACTCTCATAAAATATTACTGAATACTTTAAGTCATTTCAAGATACTGGTGATTGAAACTAAATAAATTAATTAATACTTTAAGCTAGATTAAATTGTCTTAAATCTTCAACACAAAGTTTATCATATCAACTGTCAACTGTTCAACTGTCGTCTGTTCTCAAGAAGTTCAATAAAGAAATAAAAATATTCTCCCTGGTGTTTTGTTAAAATCAAAGCTTATTAATCATGTAAGACGCATTACCGAAACAAAATCATCAACATGCTGTCTCTCACTAAAACCAACTAATCAGCTGTCCTTCCTGTAAACACATAATTTCAATACAACCTTTAGAGATAGCCACAAACACTTCTCATTTAAGCATAACACAAAACAGTACAAAACACCAGGGTAAGATAAATCTCACACTTAGAAGTCAAAACACCAGTTCAGTTAAAACTGATAATTCTAATCGTATAGTTACAAATATAATTAAATTCTCCCAATAAACTTCCCAGGTTCGAATGGAAGTTTAACCATGTTTTCCCAAAATATTACATGGTTGACCTACAGTAGACCACAAAATTAAAAACACAAAAAACGTACAATAGTAAATCAATAACTCACATTTGTTTAATATTCCAAAAAATTTAATTACAGATAGCTGATTAGACTACCGCTACAAAGCATTATCCGAAAATTTCTCGTAAAGTTTCATTTGACAATCTGTACAACTATCAATATTGTACCCAAAATTTGCTAGTCATGTACTTTACAAAACTCACATTTCAATTTTCCAATGAGAAAATATCAATTTGAAACAACGAACAATGTATCTTCTGACAAATTGAAATTAATTAAAGTATTTGATAGAACATTGACTGCACATCAATTCAGTGAAAATTTTCTTTAAGAATTACTTGCCCTCAATTTAATTTAAATTATTACCCATCTCAATTACATCTTTAATGACTTTCTCAAATTAATAATTAAATAACCAGTAACAAAAAACCATACGAGAGAGAAAAACAAAAATAAACGCGCACCGACCATCTGTACAGCTCGGGAGTTGCCGGATCATTTGGTAAACAAGTCGGAAACAATATTCGGACGATAGTCTTCGAAACTATAGTCTGTTAACCTTTAGAGGCAATCACGGTTGGCTAGTTCATTCGCGGTAAAAAAACTAAGTCTGACGACTCCTTCCAACAGTTCACCTCTTTTTCAAGAATTCCACACAGTTAATTAGTAGAAAACCATTATCACTCACACAGCCACGACGATTCTAGAAGACGAAACCAGTCTGTGGAACTCGGGAAGCTGCCGGATCATTTTGTGCACAGGTCGGAAACAATATTCGGACGAAACAAAATAGTCGTCGAATAAAGGCATTCACGGTTAGCTATTTCATACGCTGTCAAAAACCAAGTCGGACGGCTCCTTCCAACACTTCCCCTGCTTCTTAAGAATCCAGCACAGTCAATCATTAGAAAACGATTATCAAGCCGTCATCCTCAGCGATTCTCCATAATAGGAAGTCCTACAACATGAATGTCCGCAAGGAAAAACCCACCAGCGACGTAAACAGAATCAACGTTTGAGAATTGGAACGTAGAGTAGATCTTAACTGAAATTCGCCGAAGACGACACGATGGGAGACCGTATCGTTCTCGGCCAAGTTCTCGCACCGAAACATTTCCAACAGCAATCGTACCACGGACGGCCCCGAGGAGGGGGACGCCGGGCTTTTTCTCTCTCCTGAAAAAAGAATCGAAAATCTGACAAAAATTATAATTACTAAATTTACTATTGGTTCAAAAAATCCATAAAATTAATATTCACCAATCCTACACAAAACAGTAAACATCTCTAACCATTAGTACGAAAGCAATAAATACTAACCAAAATTCTAAGAAAATCAGTCCTCTCTTTTCATAGTGACAAGCCCCCATTTCTCGCGCAAAACCAAGGGATGTTTACATCGTAAATCGGTTAACGATTGCGACCCCAGTAATCATAAAGAAATCAAAAGTTCTCATCTTCAGACAAATCCTAAATACTTTTACCCAATAATTCTATAAAGAATGCCCGCCGCTAGAACTGTTCACCATCGAACGAGCAAAACACATGCTCGCTCCCGCAAGATAAGGGGACGAAAAATGCAGCTGGCCGCCGACCCTTGACCCCAAAATTCTCACTCCGTGAGAACTGAAAAATCTGCCTATTGCTGTATAAGTCTTTCTGCTAACTTAAAAGAACTTTACCCAAATCAAACGAAAGAATTTAACAAAAGAATAATTTAATAAATTAAACCAGACAAACGAATATGAAAATTTCACTATTCACTGTAAATTGATAAAATCATTCAGCACTGTAAAATAATAAAATTATTAAGCACTGTAAAAGAATAAAATTATTAAGCACTGTAAAAGAATAAAATTATTAAGCACTGTAAAAGAATAATTAAGAAATCTACACAACAGTAGTGGTCAGCACGCTCGGCGCGTATTCGAGTGGTCCGTGGTTCGAGTCCCGGCAAGAGAATTGCTCATTTATTATCTCCTGCTTCGAAATAATCTAATGACTCTACAAGTGGAGCCCGAACTAAAAAATGTAATGTATGATGATTCTCCATAACCAAAATTTGGCGTTTGGGTACCCTAATCCCCATTCGCCCTTTAAAAGGGGAATAGATAAGATATTTCTCCCGCTTTCTTGGCATACCTTCGTGGTGTAGTAGTCAGCACGCTCGGCGCGTATACGAGAGGTCCGTGGTTCGAGTCCCTGCGAGGACATTGCTCATTTATCATCCCCTGCTTCGAAATAATCCAATGTCTCTGCAACCTTTTGGCTTATAACAACTGAAAGTGTATTTAGTGGCTTAGAGGAAAATGATACAGAGAGTATGTCTTGTTAAACAAATGTTAGCTATTCATTTTTTGTTTCATTATTTCCATTAAAGGGAACTTAATATAAAAATTTTGAAAATATTTGAATATTTTTTTCCAAATGTAATTTGTATAATCAGATACGCATATATCACATTATCATTGTTTTCTAATTTTCTATTTGAAAAAAAATAAAGAAATGAGAAATATGTTTGAAAATTTATTTAAAAAAATTTAATACATTTCTAGTTTCTATGTGTCCTTTATATCCCAGAAGATCTGAATCGAATAATCAAAAGCCTACCCCTTTGTTCTACGCCCTAGAACAAAATACACAAATAAATGCTGAAAAATATAACAGAATAGCTTCTCAAGACATTTAAATTTTCCTCGCCAGAAAGTTTTTCTTTGTTTTTTATTTCTTGCGATGAAAAGTCTGTATTTGCATTTTCCCGATCGGCTCGGCACACTGCTCTGATAAAATGGAAACATATGTCTTTAGGCGCTCCACATACCAACTAAAGCCACGGTCAGAAGACACATTTTCGAAGAAAATTCGTTTTTAGAGATGGATAGGAAATGGTAAATAAAGTTTGTTTACTGTTCAGAAGAAATAAATTATATTCACTTAAAGTAAATTTTTTCCCGTGCCCTGCAGCAAATGTATTGTATTCATAGATTAATTCAGTGTCAGACGCTATTTTTGTTGTCATCCGTGCTTTCTCCCAAGAGTAGTGCTTTAGAAAATCTACATTTTGTTTAAAACTTCTTTTATTTCATCTGCCTTAAAAATATGTCATACCATGGAGATGTTTACATAAATAAACAGCGAAACGAAAGTTTGAGTTAGTTAAACAAAATTTATACGTATTCGTAGTATTAAGACAGTGACTATTTATAAAGCGGAGTTAATAAATGAAATATGTCAAAAGGCATGGTACAAGTGTTTTTACATTTATGCATTCATTTTTAGTCACCGTGTAAATTTTACTCAAGAACTACCACTGCTAAAAAGATAGAAAATAAGCGAGAGTGACATTTAAATATTAAATTAACTTTTAGGAAGATTTAAATGACGTTTGATATTATAAACAATATATATTTTTATTTGTGCTTGAAATATATTTTTTTCTTATTGTTACAATTTAAATTTCTTGTTTGTTATATCGAATATATAAAAATGTTATTTATCATAACATCACATAATATAGCAATAAAAAAAGTATGACATATACTTGTATAAAACATGATGCATAGCGAAGCATCTTCTACAAACGATTATTTATAAAACTGGCCTTTCCTCATTTGCTTCAGATTCTAAACTTTATTTTATTGTCTGCCAATACGTGTATGCTTCCAGAGAGACACAATTATCTTATAGTTTGAATTAGATTATAGATATTCTGTTATGTTATTTTGATCTACACAATTGATATAGTATATATGTCTGGCGATCGATGGACCTCCTCCGTTAATCGTGAAAACGATTTAACTGTCGGCTGTTATAATTGAGTTGCCCCAGGTGCTGACAAAGAATCACAGATTTGGGACCATATTTCGCCCGTTTCACCCTGATTTTTCTGATTTCGAGCATTACTAGTACACCAGTACCACAGTACTTACTCTGCGATATGCCCAGGAATTTGACGGTTGGATGCCAGCAGTTTGGTGAGACATAGGGAATATATGGCTACCTTAAATGACAAAAAATTTAATTTTAGAACCAAATTATTGGGCTAAACGTTTACTCCCCCTCGGACAATCTGGTCCTACCACGAGTGCACAAATTATGCAAACGAACCACATAACTGTTGGACAAACCAGAACCAAAGACTATTGGGCTAAATCTTATTATTTGTTCAAGTAATCCTTAGTAAACATATATCAAGATAAGCTGAAGATCGTTTTTCTCACTGTAATAATTATTAACGAAGACTAGTTTGAAAACAAAGCAGCAATAGAGAGATGTCTTCAGTAAACAAGGCACAGATGCTGTTTATTCAGCAGCAACAACAACACGCTATTCGGGTCGCTCCTTCTTATTGACAGCTGGAGTGTATTTCAGAATCTATCCTCTAGAAAGCAGAAGTAATAAAGTCAGGATCAAGGTAACTGCGTTTGTCATACTACCCGGCCTTAGCCCAGCTTTACATTTGAGATTGATTTGATTCCTTTAGCGGAAAAACAATTAGCTTGTATATATACCTTGGTTATCATAAATTAAGAAAAAATCTCAAAAATAGCGATGACTTCCTCAAAAATAGGCCAAACCGTGTAAAATTTGAATGTTGCCAAGTAAGAGTAGCTGATTCAAACTGCAATATGCAAATTAGTGGCGCTGCACTCGGAATACGTCATCTGCGAGGAGCACAAAAGTCCATGTTTGAGATCAAGCCCACATATTTCCTTGTGATAGTAACATCAAAAGTCTGAGATCGCTAATTCCTAACAATGACCTACAGTTATCATTTGCCAGCAGAACTACGATGGAGAGCTATTGGGAGACTAAAGGAGGGACAAAGTCAAACAGAAGTGGTCAGATAACTAAATGTAAGTCCTCCTGTTGTTCACAGATCATGGAGCCAATTTCAAACTACAGATTCGGCATCTAGGAGGTTTAGCTAAGGACGGCCAACTACTACGACGAACGCCGATGACCGATATTTGACATTATGTGAACGCAGGAATAGAACCGCTACTCCGACTCTTCTTAGACCCTCCCTTGCTGAAGCCACCGGAAGGTTGATGTCAACGTGAACTGTGCGTAGAAGTCTTCACGAAGGTGGCCTGTATGTGAGGCAACAGCCATTTGCTTGCCGCTCACGTCACACCACAGCAGGGACCGTTTGCAGTGGGCACGACAACATGTTCGCTGGACGCCTGATTAATGAAGGGCTGTTCTCTTTACGGATGAGTTAAGGTTTATTCTAGGAAGCGATAGTAAGCGTTATTTGATATGGAGAGAACCTGGAACCCGTTTGCGTCGCTTTCACGGATGTTTGACGGATAAGTCAAACATCCGTGAAAGCGACGCATACAGAAGAGGCAGTTTCTGTGTTTGGGGTGTCATCTCTTTGGGTGGACGCACAGATCTCTATGCTTTTCCAAGGGTAATCGTGAATGCTCAGGTTTATAGAGATGACATCCTTGCGACCATATGCCGGGGCAATAGGTGATGCTTTCCTGTTACAGGACGACAACACAAGACCACACTGGGCTCGAGTCGTAGATGATTATCTTCAACAAGAAACAATTATACGCATGAAGTGGCCAGCTCGATCCCCGATCTTGAATCCTAACGAGCACGTTTGGAATGTTTTAGAGAGACGTCTAGCTGCTCTCAATCCGCCCCCTCAGACCCTTGCCGCGCTTGCAACTGCTTTGAAAGAGTAATGGCTATCGCTTCCTGTGGAACTCATAGACCGCATAATTGAAAGCATCACATGCCGCTGTATGTACTCTATTGCTTCTAGAGGCGATCATATTCCATATTGAAGGTACTTTTCCTATAGCAAACTGACACCTTCGATTTGTTGATTTTAAACATGTGCTAATTTCTATACTACCATAATTGTCTGGTAATTTTTTTTATGTTATTTGATGCCTTACTATGTGTTGTATATTGTAGGTAAGGTTCATAAAATTCGACATGTAACTTTTTCAGTAATCATGATTTTTCCTTAATTTATGATAACCAGGGTATAAATGTTTTTCTTGAATAAGTTAAAATTAATAATAGAATCTAGAATCTTGATGAACTACATATGGTACAAATCAGTATTCAAATGTATGAAGAGCAGCTAATTTAGAATAACTTTCAGGAAGGATTTAATAACATTGTTTATGCACTCTTCGCGTAAGAGATATTATAGATGGGTTACCTCTTGACCTTCTTATCTCTTGACACTTGAAAGTATCACCCCAGAAAATTCACTATTATGAATTTACTCCTGTGCTCAGTGTAATATTTGTAATTTTTGGATGTTATTATATTCAGGACACTTAAAGGTGCTTTAAAAAAGGCGAAGGATTATAAACTCAACAAAGAGGTCGGCACACAAAAGAAAAACATTCAATATTACTTAATTAACAGACTTTTGCATAGGGATTGTTGAATTAGACAGCGCGTGCTCTGTTTGTATCAATGGTACTACTTCCAGTTAGCGTAGAAAATCTGCAGCTCAAAGCCCGGGGAAGACACAATTAATTTTTCATGTTTCTTCTCAGAAATTCATAAAAGATCTTTAAGTTTAAAACAGCTTTGTTAAAATCTAGTTTGAGTAAATTTACTTAATAATCGAAATAAATCCTAATGTAAAGTTAATGGCCTAACTAAATCTGTTGAAATCTAATTAAGATCTGCAGATTTAATCTGCTTAAAAGCACATATTAAAGGTAAAAAAGTAAGAGGTGTTTGCTAAATCTTAACCATATTTCATTCCATGAAATATTCGTCTCAAAACCCTTTTTTATTGATAAATAGTGGATTATAATACAATATATACGTTTTATATGTGCATCTTGGCGTTTAAAAATACATTAAAATATTTCGTAATTGTCTCACTGCTGAATTATTAGGTTAAAAATGAAACACGAAAACATGAAAAGTCAACAATGAGCTCTCTGGAATTTAAATGTAAGCTCTAACTTGCCAGCTGGACATTCTTCCAGTTATGAAGAATGATGTAACGAAGGAGAATATTCCTTTCATTCTACCACTCTTAAGTGACAGCTGAGGAGAAGGATTCAGTTGACAAACTTAAGTGATTATAAATGGCCGTCCGCCAAATTTTAGTTCAGGTTCCCATTTTAGAGTCATTATAATTATTTCGTAGCAAAAATTATGAAAAATTGGCGATGCCCTGACCGCGGTATGATTTCCGGGATTCCCGATTGTTAACCATATGCGCTTCCAGTTACTATAGGAAGAGCCACCGTAAAGAAGGAAAAATTCCTTACATCCTTAACATTTACATTACGGTGAAACAAAATTTACACTAAGGTCTGTTACAGTAAGCGCTAATTATTTTTTCCCCTAAAACTTTTGTAACATAGCATGCTCACATATGTCCTACTTAAATGTCTTAAATGCACTTTTTTGTCTTTGTAAAACATTTTCAAAAATACAGTATCAGCTTAGGTGCATCTGGCCATCTTGCACTCATGAGAAGAAATTAAAAAGAAGTTTGAAAAGATATCATAAATAAAACACAAAACATAAATAAATAAAAAAAATCTGAAAACTTTCAGATTTTACATTACGCCCAAAGGGGCGTTTTTTAACGTTTTGTGTGTCACCTTTTTTTCATTAAATGGTCTTCGCCCTCAAACCATAAAATTCAATTCAATAGCAATATCCCAAAATAATTTTAAAATGAACATAGCTTTAGAATTTCCGATACACAGTCTCGTGCTCTGGAGATAAAAATGTTTTTTTCCCGTACAATATTGCCATTACTCGATTTGAAATCCTTGAGTTCGTTAATCAAAATTCGTTAAAGTTTTGCGAACTATGAAATAGATAATAAAACAAATTTGAAATTCCAAATTAATGCTTCCAGGTGCCCATATTCGGGTGGAAATGTTCAATATTCAAAATTTGATGGCCCTAGGTACCGTTGTTTTACTACAGTGCGAGAAACATACATGTATTTATGAAGATTATTCTTTACTTATTTTTATTAAATTTAATACACAGCTCTAATATTTGGTTGCTACAATTTGAAAAGTGAACCGATAGTTATAGTGAATCAGCGCAAAATGTCAAAACGAAATTAATAGTCCTTCTGGGCAAATTGCGCCATTGGACTAATTTTCCTTCCTGTAGCTTATACCCAAAATTTATCCGTTCTGACTAACATAATGTCTATAATATTATACACAACTAATGCATCTTCCATTATTGATATTGTATCCAAAAAAATTGACATTTGCAAAAGCTTATTTTTTAAAACGTCATCTATAAACATCATAAAGAGTTAAAAAATAAGCTTATACTTTCCTTCTTACATTTGTCGCTAGAATTTCAATAAATGTTTGTGTTTAAGCTGTATTTATTCTGAGAAAAAAGTATTTGTCAAATGGCCTCACGCGATACAAATAGATATGTCTACGATAACTAGGAGCAAACACGAATTTTCAAACCCTTCGCAATGTTCTTTATTCCTGCCCACAACACTAAAGTCGAGCGAACTAATTTTACAGTCTTCCATCAAATTTCTGCTTGAATTTCACCAAAGAAGCAAACCCTGCTATGTCTCCACTTACTGAGATTTCCGCAGTAAATGCCAATGGTGATGCAATAATAGTAATAATAATAATAATAAAAGCAACAAACAAGAGGAACGTAGCTAGCCCAGCTAATAAAAGAAACATATTCTTTGCGTATTTGAGGAAGAAGTTGAGTCCTGTGTATACGAGGAGGAAAAAAAAGTGCCGAATTTCCTGAAGTCTAAGAATGTACTATTTTTGTCCCACTTTCCTGGAAACGTGCTTTTAGCCCCAATCTTCTGGCTTAACTCGCGCCATAAAATATTTCTTTCGGGATTATAGCCGAAATTTATAGTCTTTTCGCCGAGATAAAT
>KK112587.1:211215-222072 GCA_000611955.2 Stegodyphus mimosarum
TTTTACGACTTTGAAATCCACCATCTTCCCGTCGCCTCGGTAGTTAGCCGTTTTTATATGTGTAAGTTGCCAAAGATTCAATTCAAATTTCTAACATTTCCTTAAAGCAAACGATATTTTTCTTGTACCATTCTTACATTTTTCTGATACATATCGACTTTTGCTTTTCCGAACTAAATTTTATATAACTTTCTTATGCGAAAAGTAATAGGGAATGCTATAAAATGCTACAAAATATATTCTATTTTATTCTTATTTACATTTTATAGCACAGAAAATAATATAAAAGAATATATGCAAACTGTGCATGGATAGTAAGTAAAGCTGAGTGTATGCATTAAAACGAAGAACTTCTTTGTTAATGGATTATTCAAAATACAAGTATTTAC
Organism: Stegodyphus mimosarum; assembly: GCA_000611955.2. Lineage (NCBI taxonomy): Eukaryota > Metazoa > Arthropoda > Arachnida > Araneae > Eresidae > Stegodyphus > Stegodyphus mimosarum. The sequence continues at coordinate 211,605 of KK112587.1, forward strand.
TCTTTTAATAATTTCGCTAACATTTAACGAAATTTAATTAAATTTTGTAATTGATTTTTAGATACTCGTCATATAGTGAAATCAATGCTTTTCCATAGTTAAAACTTTTCATTAAATTCGTTGCTTCTTTTGCTTTGATCTTGGTATTTTTATCTAAATCTGATTGTTAGAATGCAAGACGATTTCACATATAAGGCAACAAGTCACTTTTGTAGATATTAAATGAGAAATAAATGGGCGCATGTTATGCCATAGTGGACGCCATTATATGCCCAGGTTTACTATAACAGAGTAAATAGATGCAAAGTTTTACCGAAGTAAACGTTTTAATAGTGCAGTTCAATTACTTATATATTGAAAAAATAAGCCTTTGAATTCTACATGGTTGAATTACATACATTCTTTATGTAATGTTTTGTAGCAGCATGGATGATATCAACCTAATAGTCAGGTTCTTCTCAAATACGTCTAAGTAACTTCGTGTCAAACAGTCGCAGCCATTTTTTTATGCATTATGTAAAGTCGTTATAATTTATAGAAAAGAAGGAACAAAAATTTGGTGCTTGATGGACCATACTTTGAACAACATGTAGCAGTCACATCGAGTTAATCTCGGATTTCTTGCTGGCCAACATGTTGAAGTGATGTTGTTGACTGTTGAATGCAAGAAGGTATACGCAGTTTTTTGTGGAGTTTCAAATATCTTGTAGAAGATCTGTAGGGTTTCCCTGAGCTCATTTAACCTATTATTCAAATGTTTGTTATCTTTCCATAACTCCTCAATTTCCTCTCGCATTTTCTCGCCAGGATGTAAATTTAAAGTTAAGTTAAGTGAATATTTAAACGGGTGAATCTTGAAATTTACCCACAGCGTGTTTTCGCTTACCAGCACACGTTTGGTTTCTGACCTTGTTGTTTCTGACCGCTGATATGCCTTTTGGCCATTTAAAACATTATCACGTTAGGTTGCTGAATCAACCTAGGTTAGCTGTAACTTAAAGTGCTAATCGCGCACTATTCTTTTCAGACTTGAATTGACTTGTGTAACAACGCTTAAATTCCACCGTCAGTTGTCAGTGTTATTGTAAAGACCACGGAGTACGGGCCTTTCTGTTCATAGCTGGAATTAATAAAGGATTATTTTCACCCTTTTTCTGTGCTGGTATTATTTCACGCTTGTGTAAGAATTCGTCAGGTTTATTAGTATGATATAGATTAGTTTATGTGGCCAAGAAGTGGTAGATCCTGTATAGCTAAAAATTAATAGGCACTGCTATTTCAGGAATTTTCATAACTCAAATATTCAAATAATTACAATGCATAATTAGTCTTCAACTCCTAATAATAACTCGGCTCTATTTAAGCATATTTCAAATTTGTAGGGTAATAAATAAAAAACATCACTCCCAAGTATGCAAGTCATCTACAGAGGTAACCATCTGACTAAGTAAAGAGCTTTACTGTCTTCTCTCTGAACAACAAATGCGACGGCTATTTGAAGGGACTTGCATTCTGATGAGGTCTGACAAAAGAAATAGGAAAATACAGAAAGGAAACACCATAAAAATAGATTATTGTTGAAGATAAACCTTAGAAATGGAAATTTAATTATCAGTCAATCACGAGACCTTTGTCACAACGGAGAAGAGAATGAAAAAAAGAAAGAAAAAAAAATGTGAAAGTTTTCAGGTTTTATGTTACGCCTAAAAGGGAGTTTTTTTAAAGTTTGGTATGTTACCTTTATTTATTAAATATCATGTTCTACGTATTTAAAATACATAAATCTCAATTCAACAACAATATCGCAAAATATTTCATAACAGCATTTCTGTAGAATTTTAGATACACAGTCTCGTGCCCTGGAAATAAAAATGCTTTTTTTTCGTACAGTGTTGCCATTGCTCACTTTGAAATCGTTAAGCTTCTTAATAAAAATTGCGTTAAGTTTTTTCAAAATTTTAAATTAATAATAAAACAAATTCGAAATATGGAATTCGAGCTTCCAAGTGTCCATGTTCGGTACGTTATTCTATAATGGATGGCTCTAAGTACCGTTGTTTCTTAACAATGCGAGAAACATTTATGCATTTATGAAGATTTTTCGATATTTATTTTCTTTAAATATAATATATGGCGATAATATTTGGCGGCGACAGTTTCAAAAGTAAGTCTACGCAAAATGCCGTTTTGATATTAATAATTTTGATAATTTTGAAATAATAATTTGTCCTTTTGTGTTAACGACCTTTTGGCTAATAAGTATGATGGGTTGCTTCGAATACAACACATTTGAGTTCGGTCAATAATGCAAATCCATTTTTAGGATAGTGTAGATAAAAATCATAACTGTAAAAAAAATAGTTGCATTATACCCTTTTTGAATATTTCACTGTTATTTACATTAAAATATGATTATAATAATAAATTGAAAACAGTATTTAACAATAAAAGAAGTATTTAACAATACAACAATTGTAATACTTTTGCGTTTCTGAGGTGCTTTAATTTTCAGTGTTTCTTCAACTTGAGCATGATATTTTATTTTTCGCTCATTGTAATATCTCCCCCCTTTCAAAAACGTAAACAAAACTAACAAATACACACACACACACACACACGCACAAAAAAAAAAAAAAAAAAAAAACTGAAAGCTTTCAGATTTTATATAAAGCTCAGGAACGCTTTTTAACGTTTTGAGTTTTACCTTTATTTATTAAATATTATGTTCTTGGCACTTAAAACATAAAATTCAATACAATAACCAATATCGCAAAATATTTAAAAGAGTATATCTTTAGATTTCCGATACACAGTCTCGCGAGCTGGAGATAAAAATGCTTTTTTTTTTCGTACAGTATTGCCATTGCTCGCTTTGAAATCACTGAGTTTCTTAATCAAAAACTCATAAATGCTTTACGAAATATGAAATAGCTAATCAGTTCCGAATTTGGGCTTCCGGACGCCCATATTCGGGTGGAGACGTACGTTATTCAAAATTTGATGGCTCTAGGTACCGTCGTTTTATCACAATGCGAGAAACATAGATACATGCATTTATACAGATTCCTCATCATTTAATTTCTTTAAATATAACACAGGGCTCTAACATTCGTAATTCGCTATTATTTGTGAATCAATGCAAAATGATAAAACGAAATTAATAGCCCTTCTAGGAAAATTACCCCTTTGGGCTAATAAAATATGATCTGCACAGTTCTACTATCTCCCTTATACTTTATATCCGGATTTATGTACTTTTAATATACTGCCTTAATTTTTTACTTATTTTAAGTTGCACATATACACTCACGTTTGTGAAAATTGCAACACCATGAAGGACTTACGCGAGTGAGCTGAAATTTTCAGGAAATGCAAAGTAGCGCATGATATGCAAATGATTAGAATTGCAAATCCGTAGCGCATGCGTATGCTGAGCAGCGCCCTCTGAACGGCTGATGGATCCGAATAAATAGACGGCTGTAGCGAGGCGTGTATGGTTATCGGTGGTTATCTGCTAGTGGTAAACGTTAACTCAATCTGTACTTATGCCTCGTCGACGAAAGAGAGCGAGATTTGAACAACTTACAGAGTTTGAACGAGGGAGAATCATCGGCCTTCGTGAAGCTGGATTGTCGTATCGTGCAGTAGCCTCTCGTGTGCAGCGTAACAGCAGCACAGTGATGCGCGTTTGGAAGCAGTGGACGGACGAGTGTCGGACAACTCGGAAATCCGGGAGTGGACCCCGAAATGTGACGTCAGCTCGCGATGATAGACACCTGGTCCGCATGGCGCGGACGGACCGTACAGCTTCCTCTAGACAATTGGCAGCACTGTGGTCAATAGCTACAGGTGTTTCATTGTGTGCTTCATCAATTCGTAGACGTCTGCTGCAGTGTGGACTGCGCGCACGGACTCCTTTATACAGGATCCCCCTAACGCACGACCATCGCCGCCTGCGGCTACAATGGGCCAATCAGCATAGAGACTGGCGTGCTGATTGGCAGCATGTCGTGTTTTCTGACGAATCCCGCTTTAATTTGTGGTACCATGATGGCCGCATTCGTGTCAGACGCTATGCCGGTGAACGCCACCTTCCGGAGTGCATTATCGAACGCCACAGTGGACGAACACCCGGAGTTATGGTCTGGGGCGCCATAGCATATCATAGACGATCTCAATTGCTACGAATTGTGGGCAATCTGAACAGCAACCGGTATATCCGTGAAGTTCTACAGCCCGAAGCTGTTCCCTTCCTTCAAAGCTTGCCAGGCGCTGTATTTCAACAGGACAATGCCCGCCCTCATACTGCTCGGATTGTTAAATCCTTCTTTGCAGCGCAGCAGGTACAGCTTCTTCCTTGGCCTGCGTGTTCCCCGGATATGTCGCCAATTGAACATGTGTGGGATGTCATTGGTCGGCGTCTTGCTCGTGATCCTCGTCCTGTTGCGTCTGCAGACGAACTTTGGGTACGCGTACAAACGATATGGAATGCTCTTCCTCAGTCAGACATTCAAACTTTGTTTGACTCCATGCCACGTCGTGTAGCAGCACTTATTGCGGCGCGTGGTGGCCACACAAAATACTGATTCTGATCTCTTGTTCTTGTTTGTTTGCTTTGAACATTTAATCATTTATTTGTACCACTACCACTCAACTGTGTATTAAATTGCATTCAATTATGACGATTCCTTCTTGGTGTTGCAATTTTCACAAACGTGAGTGTATATATATACGTTTTGACAGATATCACTAAAATATATTCTTAGCTGAATATATACGGTCTTGCCGGTGAGAGGATTAATAAGATAATTCTGTTTTATTTAAAGGACATTGAATTGAAATAATAGAAACAGAATTGAAAGTACGTGCAGTAATATGAATGTATCTGTAAATGAATGTGTAGGCTTATGTTTATTGCCTTTCAGATTAACATTTACGTTTTAATAAATAATTTTGTATTCTGCGAATACTGAGTTTTGAGGGTAATTTTAATGCATTTTGTCATTTTAAAAACTATTTTTTGTACACTTATTTTATTCTTTGCTGCGTATGTGTGTATATATGTATTAATCATGGAAGTGCGATAAGATTTTCATTTGTTATGTAACACATTTATTCATATTACCGAATTTGAAAATCTTGTGATTTCTCTCGCGGGTAATTTCAATTTTTAACTTACTCATTCTGTCTTGCTATTTTGAAGGTTTATGTTACCTATGCTACCTATGTTTAAACGATCATGTCATTTTTATGTTAATTCATTTCCGTGTTTTCTAGTTTCTTCTATCAGCAACCACCAGAATGCAGATCGGGTTGAATTTAAATACGGAGAGAATTTGTAGATTGAAAAGAGAGCTGTGGCAGCTAGTTAGAATTTTTTCACCTAATACATTGATCTGTGTGATGATCTGCATTGTGATGTTTTTATAGTTATTAGCTCGCAAGATCAGAAGTTGCGGTATCTGAGTACGGGTAACTTTGTAGATTATTTTCTGTGTTCCACATATTTCCATACTTGAAAGCAAGTAAGAGTGGTTAGTTTTGTCAAATTTTAATTGCACGTAATTAAGTTTTTCATAATACCTTATAGAGACGTTAGGTTATTTCGAAGCAGAAGACATGATAAATGAGTAATGCCTTCGCCGGGACTCGAACCTCGGACCTCTCGAAATACGCGCCGAGTGTGCTGGTCATTATACCACGAAGGCATGCTAAGAAGGGAGAGAAATACCTTATATAGTACCCCTTTTAAATGGTGGTAGGGGATTAGGGGACCCAGTCGCCAAACCCTGGTGGTGGAAAATCCTCATCCATCACCTTTCTAGTTCGGGCGCCACTGTAGACATTAGGTTATTTCGAATCATGAGACATGAAAAATGAGCAATGTCCTCGCCGGGACTCGAACCTCGGACATCTCGAATACGCGCCGAGTGTGCTGACCATTACACCACAGCGGCATGCTAAGAGGGCGAGAGAAGTACCTTATAAACTGAGTTTTTAGAGTTTAGGTTTCTAGTGGATCTGATAACGAAAATATAGTTCGTTTGGTTTATTCATATCTGAAATACCCAACCGTTTCTTGCATCAACACTTTTTAAAGCAATCATTTTCTTAATTAACCCACTTATATTTTTGTAATATACGCTATACAATATGATTGTAACGTCAATAACTGCATATAGCTAACTTGACAATTATACTGGAAACATGAGCAGAAGTTTTGAGAATACGGTTTATGAGATTTATATTAACTAATTTTTGTATTATTATTATTTTTTAATTTTACAAATATAAAAAACTTTTCAAAAACAAAAATCAGATATTCTAATTCCGTAAAAGGCAATGGTTATCCCAGATATATTAAAAAAAAATATTCAACCTGCTTCTTGCTTTCCATTCCAGTATTACAGTTTTCGTACTTTTTATTATCGTGTTTCCTTCTGTTCTTGTGTTTCACTTTTTTCTGTTGCATTTGCTACATAAAAAATTCATAGATCTTAAAAAAATTATTACAGATTTTTAAAATAATAAATTAAGTTTAGTGCATTTTCCCCTTATACGTATTTTATAGGCTTCTTTACTTAAAATACATTACAGCTTTTTATAAATAAACTATTCATTATCAATTTTAATAACAATCTTTTTTTTTTTTCTTTTTTTGTAATCAGTGGTAACTTGAATATACCAATCAGTTGCTGGAGTACATTCGACTACCTCCTCCACCCTCAGCCAACTCCTTGGTCATCACTGACTTCCTTTAAAATTTCATGGACCTTCACAGAATCAATGCCGACCCTGTTGGAAACCCTCGATTTTGATTATGGTAAAGCACTTAAAGATTCTCCCTGTTGGAAGAGCTGCTTTTACAGATGAACTCTTAAGGAAAACTGCTTGTATTTACGTTACACGTGTAGAAAACCATGAAAACTCGGACCACTCGGACAGATTTGAACCCAGGTCAAATTAGTTATTAGGGTTCAACGGCTTTACTCGGCCGTTGGTAAGCCAAAAATTCATCTTACAATACGTTAAGGTTCAACTGGTGTAGTTTAATAGCTAGCTAATTAGATATAATCACACAATTTTATTGCGTAGGATTATAAGGTATTTTTCCCGCCTTCTTCCTATGTCTTCGTGGTGTAGCGGTCAGCACGCTCGACGCGTAACCGAGAGGTCCATGGTTCAATTCCCGGCGAAGACGTTGTTCATTTTTCATATCTCCTGCTTCTAAATGATCTAATGTCTCTACGAGATAAATGAAATAAACTGCAAATATAAAAATGGTTCAGATAGATCGAAAGATATTACGTGAGTTTGAATAAGACTGGCAAAATTCAAAAACAAAAATGATGGGCAAAAACAAAGCTTAAATGCATAGCTCTATTTATAAAGTCACTTCTTAAATATAAAAAAGAGGCGGAATTCATAAGAAAAGTTTTCAAATTTTCAACTTTAGGAAATATTTCCTTAATCTGGCTCGTAAGAAATACACTCCTTTCGAACGCGAATGAGGAAAAAGTATTTTTTCACGAAATTGAATAAAAACTTTTGAGCAAACAAGAACAGAATGGAAAACAAATCTCAACATATTGAACTATAATTTTAACAAAAGTTGCGTTACAGATTCCAGAATATTTTCTTTTTTTTATATTTCTTCTTTGTTTCTCGTTTCATTTCCCTCCTTTTCATAAAACTCTGAATTTTATTCCTTTGAAAAATTTGACCTGAAGAAAAAATATCCACCAGAAATATTTGATGCCGGAGCTCGTATCCAGTGAAGCTTTTCTGAAAGATTATTTATTTATTTATTTCCTTTCAGTTGAAGCATTTTTCCATTTTTCAACATTTATCAAACTTTTCCTGGACTATACGGTCCATTGTTTGAAGTGGCTGGTAAAAGGTCTGGATATTACAATGTGTACTTTTCTCTACTGAATCACATATTTACTTTTGCTTCATGCGATAAATCGCGCGGGTGCGTGGACGCTTAAAAAGATGGCGCTAAGGTTCTTCTAACATCCTTGACTCCGGGCGGATTGGGGGAATGGGATTGGAAATTCCTCAGTTTTCTCTTCTGTATTTCGGGATTTCTCCAGATGAATTTTGAAGTTTTGGTTCAATAACAGAAGTATTTGGAAGAAACGCAAACGCCATGCGTTTGTAGAGAGGGAAATTCCTGTGGGTAACTTGGAAACAGTGTGTCGTAAAGGAAAAATATAATAACAAATTTATAGTAAGAAACAATTCAGAGAAATGCTGCTGCAAGGAAAAGAGGGGGTATTGAGGGGATGCAGTGGTATCGAAAAATCAGGTTCTACTTGACCTCCTTGAAAACATTTATTACCCAAGAGTATTCTTTTTTTAGACAAGAAAATCTGATTATTTTCGGAATATTTTTTCCAGAAACGAATATTAGAATAAGAGTTTTTCATGCAAGTGATGGAACGAAGAGATCATTCCCAAGCAAGACTCGGGCAGAAAGTTTGAGAAAGAAATAATTTTCTGATGCTCTTTATCAAAAGTGATTCAATGTAAATTCATTCAGTTTCTTAATTCTGATATTTTCCTTTTTATATCTTCAGGAATAAAGTAGAATCACGAAGTTTTATATCTTCAAGAATTTGATAAGTAGCCGGAAATAAACTGCTCTCAATAAAATGCAGTTTGTAACACCTGGTGTGGGTTCCAAGTAACTTATAGAAGTCTATTACCATAAAAATAAGGATTACGTTTGTTCCGTGCTGTGAATTATCACCAGGAAAATTGCTAACTATCGTGTAAACAGACGTATAACTAACCCTTTGAATGCCAAAACGCCTGAAACAACCACAACGGTGGAGATTGTGATGTTGTTTTCTTCCCACCCTAAGGTACGTAGAAACAGGTGCAGTTTCCCCAAATACATAAATACATTGTATCAGTTTATTCCAGAAGTCCTAAAAGTCTAATGGAAGCTCATTTGTTAGGAAGTAGAAAGGATGTCATTTGAAATCTTCACACATATTTGTGTGTTAATAGACAGGGACGAGGGAAACAGACGAGGAGATAATGGACGGGGACTGGCGTTTCGGTATTTTAAGTAAATACTTAAGCGAAGACCGATTTTCTAACAGTTTAATCACTTTATGTTTATTCTACCTCATCACTCGTGAGTGCTTAAATTAAATATACAAATACAACTTTACCTGTGAACCAAGATCTGGTTTAAAACTCAAAGCCTACTTTAACAAAGGATATAAATTCAGCAATTGCCTAGACAGAAGCTACAAATTTACTTAGACCGCAAGAGAACTTTGAACACACACACACATTTACCTTACAGGATGTAGCCTCAATTACTCCAGCAAGATCAGTTTTAGCGTCGTCACCAGTCTGCTTTCTTTGATAGGTAGAGCAGTGGAATGCAGACTAAATACCCTCTTCGAATTTTATAGTAAACACTGTTCGACATTTAAAATCTACATAAATTCTGCAATGAGCGAACCTCGTGGCTAAAAGAGGCAGGAAGGGAAGAATTAAACTAATTAAAGTTAGTAATTAAATCGTTAGTAATATTTAAACATAAATGCCACATGGAAGGAACCATTAAGTCTGAATTAATATGGAAGCGTTGTTTACTTTACATTAAAAATCCAACATTTTAAGGGTAATAATATAGCGTACAGACATACTATATCAAAACATGATGTTTCTTCGTCCAATTTTAAAACGCTTCGAGTCATAACATGTTAATGGCAAAAAATGCAATCTTCCGAATCATTTAACTGTACTAATCCAAAAGAGACATCAAACACATTTGTATCTGCAACGGAAACAGATCATTAATAAATTTTATATCACACCGTACCTTTCAGTGCTTCCGTTATATGAAATAAATTAGAGATTTTAGAATTTTAAAATATCTTTAACTACAATAAAATTTATTAGGAAGTAATGTCATAACTGTTAGATCATTATCGTTTTCAATCTTGATAATTCTTAATGGTGAACCAAAGATGACATCAGTATAAAGATTCTATGATAACAAATCATGGCAGAGAAAAAGGCTACATGTGTGTAGATCTGCAACCGAACGATACAAGAAAGGTATTAAATTTGACAGTAACAGCTGAGATCAGTTTGGTTCTTAATAGGTACCTCTGATATGCAATGCTCAGAAGTTAAGTATCTCGTTAAAAAATGACTAAAAATCATTGCTCAGAAATAATTGATTGAACACTCAGGTTTCTGTTAAGTACTGAACCTCGGAAGTCCGGTTGAAAATTAGCGGTCTACTGTAAATAGATCTCGAAAGATAAGATAGAAATACTCGTGTTTATCTTAAAATTTTCCTCAAGTTTCAAAATCGTAAGTTTCCAGTAAGAAATTATACTCAAAGAAAAATTCAAGAGTTATTCAGGAGCATATAGAAATTATTACTTTATAAGAAAATCTATTACATATTTTATATAAAATTCCTGCTGCCAAT
>KK112588.1:0-28030 GCA_000611955.2 Stegodyphus mimosarum
TACGCCAACGCGTACACCAATTTTCAATATCAGGCATGAAATTCTGCAGGGCACGTATCGCAATTAATTCTCAGTAAATTTCTTATACTGTATTTATATGTACCAATATGAGCTCCCATCTATGCTAGAATTCACGTTTGTATGTGTAATACAGCTACTTCCGTGGTGAGCTGGAGATCAGGTCCTTAGTACCTTAGTACACTAGAGACTGCTGACCGATGGTGTTGGCGGTGACTAGAGCAGAAGTTTTCATTCGAATAAGCTGTGTCGCAAGCACTCAGGGAGTATTACGACGCAACAATGAAGATCCGGAATTCTGTAGCGAGTTACTATTGGGTGCACAAATAAGTTTTGAACGGGTTTTTTTTTTTTTCAACTTTGAAGCTTTATTCAGAGAAATTGGAATAATGTATTTTATTCAAAGTATTGTTCATCATCAACTACAACTTTTCCTCATCTTTCAGGTACCATACGGATTTCGCGTTTAAAAAGTTTCTCGTCTTTATAGGCAATCCGAGAACCGACCTAATTTTTGGCTTCTTCGTATGAAGTGCTGCTCGGAAAGTCACGAGTCATCGACCGAAGCAAGTGGAAGTCGGAAGGAGCAATGTCTGATGAATACGGCGGTTGGGGTAGGACATCCCATTGAAGCGCCTCCAAAGTTTCCTCAACGACTTTTGCAGCATGTGGGCAAGCGTTGTCATTCTAAAAGATCACTTTGTCTTCTCTTCTGACGTATTGGAGGCGTTTGAGCTTCAATGCTCGGCTCAGTTGCATCAGCTATTGTTTGTAACATTCCTCAGGGATGGCTGGAGTAACTCATAATCGATCACTCCGAGCTGATCCTACCAGATGCACAGCATTAGCTTCTTGCCATGAATATTCAAAGTTGAAGTTGATGCATGGCCGAGCTTACCCCACGATTTTCTGCGCTTTGGCTGGTCGTAATAGATTCATGTTTCATTCCCCCTCACGATCCGATGCGAAACCCTTTCCGATTTTGCCTTTCGGGAGTTGTTCGCGCGTGCAAAAGCGGCGTTCGACGTCTCTTAGCTTGTGTCCACAAGGAACCCAATTTCCTTGCCTTTGCAGTATGCCCATAGCCTTGAGATGCTTTGAAATCTCTTGTTGAGTCATACCCAAGGTTTGGGTGAGCTTCACTTGAGTTTGGCATGCATCTTGGTCCAATAACCCATATAATTCAGCATGCTTCACTGGTCACATTTTTTTATTGATGGAGCATGTTCCCCATCTGCTTCATACAACAATCGATGCTCATCATCTGCTTTTTTCTTCAAATTAAAACAAAAAAGAAGCGCTTCTCGCAAATTGTGTTTTCTTGGTACAAAGGTTGATATGGCTTGAGCACGAAGAATGTTTCGTGTTTACACTTCAGCGAAATGAAACAGGTAGATTTTTTGACGGAAATTTTGGCGCTTTAACACGAATATAGTTACAAGATTCTCCGATAAATTCTCCGAGAATTAAATACTAGTAACGCCATCTTATGTAAATCCCTCGAAACTTATTTGTACACCCAATATATGACTGCAATTTGTTTCCAACAGAATGTCACATCATCATGCACTGGTATGGCTATACTCCGAGGGACATTTTAAAATTCTCTGATTTCCCACTTCTGCGATTTGATTGGCCATTCCGCTTCCCATGTTTGACAACTACGAGCGACTTCCTCTAGGGTTACAGAAAGGAAAGTTTTCACATCGCTTGCGGCCGATTTACAAATTGAAAATTACCATCAGCTGCGAAGGACATACTATTCCATAAGGTTACTATATACTTCTATACTACAGGCTTTGCTCTTCTCAACCAGAAATCTTTCAGCGTATGACATCACTGAGTCATCCTGCTACAAATGAACTACTACCTTGGAGAACTAAATGTACCTGTGTCTTCGTTTTTTTTCTACTTCTGTGAGAGAAGTCACGTTATTTAATTCAAGAATTTTGAAGAGCCTAACCTTGTCTGCCCTACTGACCTTGCTTTTCACTGGAACATATTGAGGCGCGCGTCCTGGAAGCTTTTCCACAGCGCCTTGAACAGTGCATCCAACCTAAAGCACAGTGCTTATAGACCGGGGTTTCTCAACCGGTGGTACTCAAAGAAACAAAGCATATTTAACTATTTAATTCAAAAATTAAAACCTCAACATACTGATTGAGGTTTTTCTGTCACATTTGTAAATTTAAACGATCTGAGCTTTATTCAAGAGTCGTGGTGGTGGTAGTAGTACTTTGGAGTCGGTGGTACAAAAGATTTTCAATTTTTTGTTTAGATAATACACGTTAGTCAAAAGGTTGAGAACCTTTATTATAGACGTTATTTCCAAGATTCATTGACGTATGCATTGTCCTTATAAGGTACTGCACAATGCCTATGCGGTATAATGTTATTGGATTTCAAGTTGGTAGGTTAATAGGTATCGCCTTCGCATGCCTTCGTGGTGTAGTGGTCAGCACGCTCGACACGTAACCGAGAGGTCCGTCGTTCGATTCCCAGCGAAGGCGTTGCTCATTTTCAAGTCTCCTGTTTCAAAATAAAAACCTAATGTCTCTACACTGGCCCCCGAACTAAAAAGGTGGTGGATGATGATTCTTCACCACCGGGATTTGGCGATTGGGACCCCCGAACCCCAGTCGCCCTTTAAAAGGACAAATATCTCTACCGCCTTCTTCGCGTGCCTTCGTGGTGTAGTGGTCAGCACGCTCGACGCGTAACCGAGAGGTTCGTGGTTCGATTCCCGGTGAAGGCGTTGCTCACTTTTTAAGTCACCTGCTTCGAAATAAAAACCTAATGTCTCTACAGGAGAACAATAAGCACCATCCTGTACTTATCATAAAATTGTTTTAATCGTTAAAATGAAATCGTCATATTAAAATTATACCAAAAATATATTATAAAATTTAAAATATTTATATATAATCGGCATGTAAAATATTTTAACGTGTATTGCTGTGAAACCATTTCATATAAAATAATTAATGTAGTCACCGTCTTATTTCTAACAAAATTTGATAGTTAAGTGGTATCATAAAATGCCATATATCAAGGTTCCTGGCACTTACATACATAGGTTTTGAATTCTTATACTAAGACCTGCAAATCTGGTCTCGTAAACCTGCTTAAAAATCCTCTCAAAACTGGTTTAAAAAAATCAGTGAAAGAAGGATTTTAAAACTGATATATTGTTTATTTTTAGTTAAAATTCATGTATAGTTAGGTTTCTGTTTAAAAGTATTCTATAATGAACCATTTTGCATTAATGGATCCTGGTTACACAGAACAGGATTATCGTTTCCCCAATTATTCGTCATTAGCTAATTGGTTGGGGTAATTATAAAGCTGATGGTAAGAAAATGTCTTCATCTTTTACTTCGTTTTGATTAATGAAAGCTCATGTATAGCATCAAAAGATTATTATGCAATTTTGACATTAAAAAGACTTTTTTTGTTTCATCTTCTCTTGTCATCACGGCGTGTATTTGTTCTTCTTTGTGTTGGCGCCTTTCCCAGTTCTTATCGAGCTGTAGCAGTATGTATATGTGCCCGTTGGTTTCATGCCAAGAAAAATAGGTATCATTTCAGCTCATTGCGCCAAATTTGGCACAATGGCGAAAGAATGATACCGAAAGGCCCCCTCGTAACTACCGAGCAATGATAACAATTCCCCTTAATAATCACAAGAAGATTGAGACATTGCTTTTCCATCGGACAGCATCAGATTGGGCAATCGTCACTGCCACCATCTTTTGTATTTCCAGTATCACTTTTTCTCTCTCGCCGAATGGCATCGATTTTGTGATTAAAAGAACATTAAGGTTGAATTTGAATTTTCGTGCTTTGTTCTTCTTTGAGGGCTTTAATTTCCTTTGCAGGACTTCATTTCTGGCCTTGGTTGCAATGCTGGCTACCGATTATCTGTCTTAGGACAGGTATTTCAGTTCAACATCGTTTATGCATGATTTTGCTGTTCATTCGTCTGGTAACATAATGTAAATACTATCTTTTAAACAAAGATGTCTGCTGTTGTTTGGAAACTAAATATTTTATGCACATAATATGTTGTCCCAAATTTGTAATATCTGTATAATTGATTCTGTTAATAGTTCAGAAATGTAACACATGTCAGCCTAAAAAATTATGTATTGTTTGTATAGAATAATTAAGGTAATGTATCATAAAACCATAACTTTATCACACATGTTGTAAGCAAGATTAAATTTTTGGTACAGTAAATTGCTCGTGAAAATTAAATAACAGTCACAGAAACAGAACTTAACTTTTAAATAACAGTCACAGAAACTAAACTTAACTTTTAAATAACAATCACAGAACAGAAAATAACAGTCACAGAACAGAAAATAACAGTCACAGTCACTGTTAAATAACAGTCACAAAAACAAAACTTTAAAAACAAAAGTCTGTGGAATGCCTTATTTAATTTAAGTTGCCATATTTGTCAATGGAATCATTTCAAAATGTTATTGGAAGAATTATTACAAATTATTGGAGGTGTTATTACTTTAAAATGTTAATAGAGGAGGGCAACAAGAATTAGCGTATTTTTCATACATTTGCAGGGCTAGTTTTGATGGTTTAAAATATAGAATTTTCTTTTTCAGCTGCAGAAGTGAAAGTGACGAAATAGAAGCCACCAATGGTGTCCCTAAGATCTTAAAGGAAGGCTTATATAATCTGATTCGTAAAGGCCCTTCATGTTCGAAACTCTCAAAAGTAAAAACTGCAACATATCCAGCTCCAGTGACAATATTAATCGTAAAGTCTTCATCTGTCTGACACTTTAAATCATGTAATTCAACTGAATAGAAGTTAGCTTATTTTTATTCCTTCGTTTTCCGTGAACTTCATGTTTGCTCCTCCAAATCGGCTGTTGATCAAGAACTAAATTACTTAATTGTTATTGAAAGAGGCTTTTCACCTAGCATTATTGACCAAGCAGTTAAAAAATTTTCACCTGAAACACACACATTATGAAGCACCCTTTCCTTTTAGCAGATAATAAGAATTTTATTGTCATTCGTTTTTTCCATTGATTAACTATAAAATTGTACGTATTTTATAGGAATTTGTCTTTTGAGTTGTTTTCTCTTCTGTCAATAAAATTCACAATTCCTTACTTAAGGACCCCATTCCGGATGTAAACTCCTGTGGTATATGCAAGATTCTTTGCCAGTGTGGTTAAGTTTACATTGGTCAAATTAAAATAGCCTTAAAATTTTACGCTAAGGAACATGAGACATGTGTTAGAAAAAACGAAGCACATAAATCCTCTGTTGCGCAACACTAGTAATCAAAAAATCCCATTTTCCGTTTTTCTGCAGCCAAAATTATTCAAAGAACATCCTCCTTTCGCGAATTAGATTTTCAAGAGGCGTTTCACATTGATAAAAATCTCTCAGTCCTCCCAGTTCCAATCCGTTTTTACCCTCAGCGTTTTAAGAAATTATTTCATAGTTGTTTACATTTTTCATCAAAAGAGGGCGCCAGTAGCTTGACTCTTTTCCTCTCATTCTTATCGCCTTGTCTTTCATCATTTGCACTTCCGAAGCTGAAGAAGGGGGAACTATACTTAAACCTTCGAAACTAGTCCTGCAATTCCTTGTTGCTTTAACGCCTCCAGGAATCGTTACTCGGCGTGTTATTTTAATTCAAGCTCAAAACGTTAATCGTAATGTCAAATTTAGATATAGGTAGATGTACAGACTGTACACAAAACAAGCATACATGTTTATACTGTTTTCTTGTGAAAAGACTAATGTGCAAAAAGTTTTTTACTGTCTAGTTTTCATGTGAGCTTGTTGCGTACGCATATTTTGTACCTATTATTACTTTTTTCATGAAATATGTCAATTTTGTTGTTTATTCCTCAGCTTTTTCACACCAATTTATAGTTTATTGCTTACTTTTTAAATTGTGTGGGCGTATGCATTTTAATTGAGTTAATACATTTCGTTCTGTTTCTAAAGTACCAGAAATGCATTCGTTAAATTCATTTAGCTTGCGGGCTTAGATATTTCACATATCTTTCACATATCCCCAAACGAGAAACAATCGCTGGGGGGTTAATATTTCGAGTTTTCAAAACCAAATCATACGATCTACTGCGTTCGACTGGTATGCAACCAACAACATGCAAAAATATTACGCTATCTCAACGCATTTTCATTTTTTTTCAAAAAGAACTTTTTAAATCAGTGCGCTTTTGTTTGCGTATTAAAATTTTAAAATTTTCCTTACATTACTTATTATTCCATTTTATTAATTACTTGTCATTTATTAAATATTTATTAGCCGGATTTTGTGGTGGTTCTCTATAAAGCGCGGTTCTATCATTTTTCAGATTGTTGCCACCAAATAGTAAAGTTCTGCATTTTCTTTAAAGAAATTAAATAATAAAGAATCTGCATGAATGTACACTGCTCGACATTGAAAATACAACACCAAGAAGGAGTGGTCAGAAAGTGATGAAATTTGGAAAAAAGACAGAGACAGCAAGCAGCAATAAGTGATCCTTATTTCAAAATGATAGTCAGAATACAGAGCGAGAACGGCGTCGGCTCAGTAGGATGTAGAACCACCGCGGACAGCGATGAACGAAGAAACACGTCTAGGCATAGAGTCAACAAGAGTGCGGATGGTGTCCTAAGGGATGGCTCTCCATTCCCTTTCAACCATTTGCCACAGTTCGTCTTCTGAACGAGGCAGGGGCAGAGTCTGCAAACGGCATCCAATCACATCCCGCACATGTTCGATTGGTGACAGGTCAGGAGATAACGGTGGCCAGGGAAGCATCTGTATACCTTCCAGAGCATGTTGGCAGATGCGAGCACTATGTGGTCGAGCGTTATCCTGCTGAAAAATTGCGTTAACTCTGAAGGTAGGGGATTGCCACCGGATGCAGTTCATTATCCAAGCATAGTTGGGCCGTCATAGTGCCTTGAATACGAACTAGAGGTGACCTGGAATCGTAGGCAATAGCGCCCCAAACCATTATGCCACGTTGTCGCGCTGGGGTGTTCCACAGTTACTGCCGGATTAGATCTGTCTCCACGTCGACGCCACACACGTATGCGGCGACTGTCACTGGATAAACAGAAGCGTAATTGATTTGGGAACACGACGTTTCGCCACTCTGTCATCCACATCGCTCCAGCCCGGCACCATTCTAAACGTTGTCGTCTATGCTGTGGGGTCAATGGGAGTCTTCTTAACGTACGCCGTGAGTGCAGCCACGTTCAACAAATCGACGGAAAAGGGTTCTCGTCGACACGGGAACATCCAGGGTATCTTGTACATGCTGCAGAATCGCGGTACAAGTGACTTGCGGGACCGCCACAGCTTGTCGGCGGATGCGTCGATCCACACGCGCTGACGTCACTCCGGCTGCACCTGCGCCCCTCCTCCTTCCCACATTCCCTTGTTCCAACCATGTTCGCCATAGCCGATGCACCGTGCTTGCATCCATGTGGGTATCAGCTGCGATTTGACGTAAGGACCAACCCTCCCTTCTCAGTCCGATCACCATACCCCTCGTAAAATCGTCTATCTGCTGGAAGTGCCTTCGTTGACGGCGGCCTGGCATTCCCTCCTATTACAAGTATTCTTCGGGACAAAAAAACAACTTTCTTCGATAATTCGTCTCGCAGAAATATCGACACGAATATTGCCCATTCTGCACGTTCCTTCCCTCATATCTTACTTCACGCGAGTCGGAGAGCTGCGCATTTCACATCTTTTGCATAACTCAGTGACGTGCGTCTACTCTAAAATTTGCATAAATTTCTGACCACTCCTTCTTGGTGTTGCATTTTCAATGTCAAGCAGTGTATGTATGTTTCTCACACTGTGAAAAAATAAGGGTACCTAGAGATATCTAATTCTGAATAACGTAGTCCTCTACTCGAATATGGGCATCGAGAAGCCCAGATTTGGAATTTGTTTTATTATCTGTTTCATATTTTGTAATAAAACCTTAACGAATGTTTTATTAAGAAACTCAACAATTTCAAAGCGAGCAATGGCGACACTGTAAGGGAGGGGGGAAAGCATTTTTAGCTCCAGCACGCGAGAATTTGTATCGGAAATTCTAAAGATATGCTTTGTTAATTATTTTGTGATATAATTATTTGTGAATTAAATTTTATAGTTTAAATGCGAAAAACATGATATTTAATAAATAAAGATAATGCGCAAAACATTGAAAAAAAGCTCCTCTGAGCCCTTAAAATCTGAAAGCTTTCAGATTTTTTTAAATTTCATTTTGTCAGCTTTAAAATAATAAAAACTTGAAATCAAATGATAGTTTTTAAGATGTTGTGTATTTTTAAATTTGGCACCGAAACGATTAAAACAATCCATTTATAGAGCTAAAGCATTGGTAAGCATCCGACCACATATTTATTTGCTTTTTATACACATGATTTAAGGTTGAAGAATTCCATAATTACTTACTTAATTATTTAATTATTACGTAATTACTCAGCTGTTCAGGCAATTTAAAGTGTTCTTAATACCTTTATTAATTTACGCGAGAGCTAAATAATAATGTGGAACATATTTTTGATAAATTAAATGAATCGTTCCAAGTGGAAAAATTACGTTTTCCAAAAAACAGAATAATAAGATTCGAAATAAGTAGTTTTCTTCTTGCAGAATAATATTCTTGTTTGAATTGTTATTGAAGAAAATTAAATTTGGGTAATAATATATTTATCTGGAGTGGAGCTTAAATACTTATGTATATTTTGGTGCATCTTCAAATCAGCCGAACCTCTGTTAATCCATAGGCTAAAAGATAAAATATATTAAAATATAAAATAATTACATAAAACAGAGTGCTCTGCATTCTATGCAAAGGTAGAGTAAAATACAAATGAAATGAAATATGGAAACCATAATACTGTCATGGAGACACGTTTTTAGGAATTGAAATAAAAACTTTAAAAAAAAATCTGAAAGTTTTTAGATTTTAAATTACGTCTAAAGGGGCGCTTTTTTTTAACATTTTGTGTGTTACCTGTATTTATTAAATATCATGTTCTTCGCCCTCAAACCATAAAATTCAGTTCAACAGCAATATCGCAAAATAATTTTAAACTGAGCATATCTTTAGAATTTCCGATACACAGTCTCACGCGCTGCAGATAAAAATGTCTTTTCTGTACAGCGTTGGCATGGCTCGCTTCGAAATCCTTCTGTTTGTTCATCAAAAATTAGTTAAAGTTTTACAAAATATGAAGCAGATAATAAAACAAATTCCAAATTCGGACTTCCAGACGCGCATATTCGGGTGGAAACGTACGTTATTCAAAATTGGATGGCTCTAGGTACCGTTGTTTTATCACATTTGGAGAAATATACATACATTTATGCAGATTCTTCGTTACTTAATTTCTTTAAATATAATACAGAGCTGCAAGATTTGGTGGCAACAGTATGAAAACTGATGCAGACTTTAAATATTTCCGATGCAAAATCGCAAAACGAAAGCAATAGTCCTTCCGAAACAAGGCCCTTTTGGACTAATAAAATACAGACATCGTCAGTAAAATACAGAGGCTGTTCGCGCATTTTTTAGACGATGTATATTGTATTCACAAAACTAAATTACATAAAAGTCTTGTGTTTTAAATGTTCTGTTTGACATCCCTAATTCTAATCTTTCGACACCGCAATTTCCAGGATAATAATGCGTTTTTGAAGTGTCATAAGAGGTATTCTATCCCATTCCTCCCGAACAGCTTTCCAGAGTCCCGTTAGGGTTTTGGGACAATGTTTGGATAATGCAGTTTTTAAAAGTCCGAAAGCACAAAAGGTGACACATCGGGAGATTGAGTAGGGATATTAGTGAAGGGTATGGCCTGGATACCAGTTTTTTGTTCCATTTCTTTTAGGAAGTTTACAGTGGATTTTGATGTGTGACTGCTAGCTTTGTCCCGATGGAGTCTCACAGATGGATGACACTGTGGGTAAAGCGATGGTATTTCATTCAGAAAAATTGGCCATAAAATACGTTCCTGATAAATTTGGAGTTAATCTTGACATTTTTTTACACTCTCTTTATTTTTAACTTGCCATTATAAGAAAAACCAGCAACAATCACGAATCCCTGAGAAAAACTTTCTTTCGATTCTTTGAACCATGTACTTAAATTTTTTCTCCCCTTTTATGATAATAAATGGCTCTTTTTTTGTCAGAATCATTTAAATACACCCATGCTTCATGTATTGTGACAATTGTTTTCCATTTTTCTGTGGATACATGTTTCTCATATAGAATTCTGCAGCGTTCCCTGCGTCGAGCGATATGCTTTGGAATAAGACGATGCACGTTGCGTTTTTTCGCTTTCTTAAGAGTTAAATCGACGTTTATCGTTTTGTTTACAGTGGACACCGAGCATTTTAATGATTTTGCAACTGTCCTTCGACTAGGGGGATTTTCTTTTAACATTAAACAACGTACCTTTGCAATAGTCGAAGATGTCCGTTTTTTCCTTGGATACTTGTTTGGAATTTTTGTCCCACTGGGGGCTCCAATTTGACGTTTTTTTCCTTTGTTGTCGATGATATTACCTATCCACGCTTTAGATATCACAAAACCATGACTCTCGCATCGTTTTTGGATAACGAAGTCTGCATATTTCTCTTCGGAAAGAGCCTGAATGTTGCCTTCGAACCACTGCTTTGTTAAATTCGCCATTTTGAATAAAAACAAAACTTTCGAGCCACAGACGATCATTTTGACTTTTAAAAATATAGTACAATTGCAATTACTGCTTTTGCAGCAAACGATTTTTTATTACCGCTTACCGAAATCGTCTAAAAAATGTGCGAACAGCCTCTGTAGTAACATTAATGGAGGTATAGTTTTAATATAAAATAGTAAATATTTATATAGTAAACGATACAGATCGCCACTGTTACAATAGTTCTTAAAAACTCTATAAACCGCCTATGGAATTTTTTGAACTTCGAATTAGTATTTTGCTGATATTTTTTGGCTTCGTAATTTGCCATTCCGGCTGGAAGAATTTTCTTCTGCATTTTTCCACTTTTTCATTACTTTGTATGCTCGTACTTTTTCTTTTAGATTTTTAATTTCGAGGGTTCCCGCAATAAATGTTTTTTTTTACATAAATTGCTTGTGTACCATTGTTCATAAAAGTTAATATATTGCAGAAAATAGAAGCGTTATTCCTTCTGAGCAAGTTTTTTTCTGTTTGTTCAAAATAAAACAGAGTCTACAGCAAAAATTATAGTTTATACTAGATTTTTCAACAGAGACTGAAATTTATAAATCATTTTATTACAAAATAACGTTATTGTAATGCTTAATACTCTTCTATTTACTTTTAATGTAATATTTTAAATTTATTGTATTGCGATACATTATATGTATTACATGTATAAATTTCGTGTTTGAGAAAAAATGCTGTTTAATAATTTTGCAAGTCTATAAAAATAAGAATAATTTTAGTTTTGTGAAAATATCCCACCGTTACATATATTTTGTGTATACATTTACTTCCCCGTTTCCAGTTCAATAATGTAGTTGGATGATATGTTTACAAATAGTACAGTCCATATGTCCTAACCCAGGGGTCGCCAAACTTTTTTGATCATCGCCCCCTATATAATTTTTCGAAATCTCCATAGACCCCCACAAAGGTAATTTTCAGGTAATTAAAATAAAACTATATATTAGTCTAAATATTTAATAAATCAGAAACAGTAAGTAAAGTAGCTACAGATTTTTTACTTCTTAATGAGATGAGTGTGCCTGGTGTTTCTTGGCAAGGTTCGCTATATTGAGTTCGAAATTAGTCAATTTTAACCGTAAATCCCCTCGAAGCTCCACATTTAATTTATTTCTGTTTTTAGTTAAAATTGAATTAACGTGAATGAAATTTCAACCATATACGAACTTAGAAACGCCAGCATAAATGGCTGAACCATTTCGTAAAGTTTCACATATTTTTGCTTTATATTTATATTAGTCCAAAATTTATGTATTGTCAAATTTTTAATAAGCGTTTTTGCTTCAAGATCGGACAATAGTTCAGCAAGCTCATCTTGTATGTTGATGTCGACGTTATCAATTTGCGCCGAAAATGGCGCAATAATCCAATCAGGGATGTCGATGTTTTCCAAATCAACAAAGCGCAGTTTAAAATCGTCGCTTAATTTTTGAAGATGATTTGTATATATTTCCAAGTCTTCTTTTATTTTTAATTGTTGCAGATTTGAAAAATACTTATAATCCTTACGTAGCAATGAAGATCTAAATAAATTTAATTTTACTTGGAAGCCTAACAGTATTGTCCGAGCTTAGATAATTGTTACATCTTTTCCTTGCAGTTTTGTTTGAACGTCATTAAATTTTCCAAATAAGTCTGCTAAATAAAAAATATGGTTCTTATTGTTTTGGAGTTCATTGCTTAGAACAGGATTTATTTCGTTCAGAAATTCTGTCGTCACAATATACATACGAAAACCGAAAAGGAAAAAAGGGGCAGATTGTTTTCTGATTCATTATTTTCTATAAAGAATATAATATTAAGTCAATTATAAAAATATTTTAAATTTTTACGTACGCAGTTAGATATGTGTGATTTGCGTATTAAGAACTGTTTTTCCTTCGAGTCGCAATAGACCCCCATTCGACCCCTTGAGTCAGATAGACCCCTACTGTTGTTAAATAGACCCCTAGGGGTCTATATAGACCACTTTGGCGACCCCTGTCCTAACCCTTGATTCTTAGTTTTCTGGTCGATTCTGAAAAGATATTTTCACGTAGACCTAGATATAGATTGCAGAATGGGAACACTGTAGGGAATTTTCGCCTCACTGTGTGCTCTCGCGTCGTAATCGGTAGCACGTACGGCTGACAGTCGAAAGATCTGGAGTTCGAATACCAACTAAAGCATGGTTGATTTTCGTTTTTCCTGCTCTTAAAAGCATAACTGATTGTACGAGAGCCTTCTGTATATATCTTATATTGAAAAAAGCTAAAGCCTGTGCCGTGGACGCAATCAGCTGTTCAAGGTCAAAAGGATTTTCCTTTCCCCACCTTTCCTCCCGCAACGTATTTTTCCCTATGTGCGGGAAAGAGCGGATGTTCTTTGTTTAGCAGTGATTGCATCTCAGTTTCTTATTTATTATGTTTTAGTTAAAGCAAAGGCGAACTTTCTATTCTGAAGTTTATATTTAGTTTAAAATAGTCTATATATGTATTATATGAACGTTAATGCTTAACAGCGTTTTCATCCGAAATATTGAGTACGGTGAAGTTTTTGATTAGTTTCACAAGTTGATTTATTATGTTAATTTTCCTGCTCATCGTTGCGCAGATTTTGAAATATGTTGTAAAGTAAAAGGATGTAATAGTTGATCCACCTTCGTTTAATCTGTATTTAATTATTATCCAATTATTAAGTATTATCCACCTTCGTTTAATCTGCATTTAGTAATGTTTATTATTAGCCCAAAGGGCGTTAGCTCAGAAAGGCTATTAATTTCGTTTTAGCATTTTGCGTGAAATATCGGTTTACTTTTCAAATTGTTGCCACCAAATGTTATCGCCCTGTGTAATATTTAAAGAAATTAAATAAGGAAGAATTTGCATGAATGTATGCATTCTTATCGCATTGTGAAAAAACAACGGTACCTAGAACCATCCAATTTTGAATAATGTAATCTTCCACCGAATATGGGCATCTGGAAGCCGGAATTAGAAATTTGTTTTATTATCGATTTCATATTTTGTAACACTTTAACGAATTTTTGATTAAGAAACTTATCAGGACTGAGTGTTCTGTGCATACTTTTGGCGAACATTGTCGTAACAGTGTCAAAGTCTTGATCTCTACAGGGAGCTGAATGCAGCTATGTTCTATGTCAGTGGTAGAATAAAAGCACGTACGAAGGGTTTAAAATTACTCTTTTATTAAACGACTATTTACAGCCACTTCCCAACTCGGAAGGGATAACAGAAAATAATGACCGCACTTGGGTCTAAACTGAACAATCAAATAATTTAAAATAAAGTTGAGTAGAAAATAAGTAGTCGTTGCTCTCAGAGCTTTAAACGCGAGGTTGGCATCTATTCTAAACTATCAATGGTGCGTAGCAAGAGTTGGCTAATACTACGCACTTAGATTACTCCAATAAGTATTAGAATAACAGCGCTAAGGCTTAGAATTTAAATACTAGCTAGTCAGGCGGACGTCGAACAGAGCCGAAGCGATCTGAGACTAAAAGTTCTCTCACACTGAGAAGTTCCTCGCTAACCTTTAAATACAAAACTTGGGTCCAATTCAAATTAACATAAAGCTGAATCGCGCGCTCTTTCTAACGGGAAGTTGAAATAAGAGTTCACAGGTAAGAGAAATTAACATAAAACTTTGTTAGTTTAAACTAAAACCTTACAAACTCAACGATTTTAAAGCGAGCCATGGCAATCTTGTACGAAAAAAAAAAGCATTCTTATTTACAGCCCGCGAGACTGTGTATCGGAAATTCTAAAGGTACACTCATTTTAAAATTATTTCGCGATATTGGTGTTAAATTGAATTGTATGATTTAAGTGCGAAGAACATGATATTTAATAAATAAAGGTAACACACGGATCATTAAAAGAAAGCACCTTTGGACGTAATTTAAAATCTGAAACATTTCAGATTTTTCAAATTTTATTTATTTTTTTTTTGTTTGTTTGTTTGTTATTATTTAATTTCGTTTAATTTTATCTCCAAGTTTTGTTCCCATGTATTTTCTATCGAGTTTCACGCGTTTGCTTATTCAATTCGCTAGAGAATCGGAGATTTACTGGTTAATATATAATGGTTTAAGTATCTGCAGTTGTTAATTTTTTGTTTACGTGGTTATATATTTTCGTATTATATGGCATTCCTTAGAGTTAGGAGTGAGTGCGTAAGATACCTGTACTGTACCATTAGTTTTACCATTTTATTTGTAACGGCAATGCACTTGCAATTAAACTCAGCATCTTTGTCTCATATTTTACAATTTTTTATTCACAGAAGTCCTTCCAACCAGCAGTTGCAGTCGTTCTACATGCGGTCGCTGGCGGGAATGTGAAGTGAATTCAGAGGGGGAGGCCATCTGTACGTGTCACAAGTACTGCAAGAGGAGGAAGAAGCCCGTCTGTGGAACGGATGGACGCTACTACGCCAATCATTGCGAACTACATAGGGAAGCCTGCCTCACGGATACGCCCATTGCCATCGATCACAAGAGACTGTGTCTCAAGAAGAGATGTGAGTATAATTTAGAAAATCATAGAGACATTCGGCTAAAATATTAGCATCGTTCTTACCTCTGTAAACCGGAACCTCATCATTTGTATGTATTACGAGATTCATATGCTAATATTTTCATTGTTTAGTTTCTGACAAACCATTCACTGATCTAGATCTTGTGAATGAAAATGTTATTCCATTGATATTTACTCACTCAGCTGAAATACTCTTCTTTGTATTTTAACTGAATATTTTCTCCGTTTACTTCCTTGTACGAAGTAAAAAGAAAGCATTGTAATCGCGAAAAATTTCGGGTACCATATTTCAACGGAAATATCTATTTTGACGGCAATCGAATGCAATTTAACGATGTTTTTGACTGACATCCGTATGTAAGGACAGAATAAGTCTCTTTTCCCCAAAAAATAATTATAAAACTGATTTAAAATGGATTCTGAAGAGATTTGTTCCGTGGCGTCTGTGCGTACGAAATGTATGTATGTATGTATCTCGCATAACTCAAAAACGGAGTAGCCTGAGAACGTTGAAATTTTGCATATAGGCGTGGTGAAATTTTGTTTCTAACATTTAGATGTGCACCTCGCATTTTGGTTGCAATCGGCCGCACCAAAAGTATATAAATATATGTTAATAAATACATAATTATATCTGTTCTGTTACTCGGCTCAGTAAGCTCAGTTTCTTTATTATAATAAGTTTGTAAATTGTGTATTTTTTTGCTTTAAAATTGATTGAATTATGTTATTCTTATCTTTCGGTTAAGATTTTTATGCCTTTAGTTAATCTGCATGGAATCATTGTGGAATTATCAACGATTTAAAAGTTCTTTAAGGGCGGCTAAGCCTAATTCTTCGTTATAATTGCGGCCATATTTGTTTACATTTGAAACTTAGCAGAATAGTGGATTTGTTGCCAATCTAGAGCAACTAAGCTTCGCAATAACAAAGCAACGTCTTTTTTCATTATGGCGAATTAAATTATGCTTCATTCATTCTAGAATTATCACGTACGCAAGCACAGAATAAAGAACTCTTTTTGCCCCAAAAAAATTATTAAACTGGTTTAAAATGGATTCTGAAGAGATTTTTTCGTGGCGTTTGTGCGTAAGTACTTACGTATGTATCTCGCATAACTCAAAAACGAGTGGCCTCAGAACGTTGATATTTTGTATATAGGACTGCTATAACATGTAAATGTGCACCTCCTGTTTTGGTTGCAATCGGCCGCACCAAAAGTATATAAACATACGTATATATATATATATATATATATATATCCATTCTGTTACTCGGCTCCGTGAGCTCAGTTTTTTTTTATTCGTATATGTTGGTAAATTGTGTACGTTTTGTTTTAAAAATGATTGAATTATGTTGTTCTTATCTTCCGGTTAAGGTTTTTACGCCTTTAGTAAATATGCATGCAAGATTTGTAGAATTATCAACAATTTAAAAGTTATTTCAGTGCGGCAAAGCCTAATCATTTTTCTCATGGCAGCCATATTTGTTTACATTTGAAACTTAGGAGAATAGTGGATTTGGTACCAATCTAGAGTAACTATGCTTCGCAACAACAAAGATAACGCCTTCCTTTATTATTGCGAATTAAATCATGCTGAATCCATTCTGGAATTTATTCGAGGAAATAAGTGTTTAAGATTTACTTCGTAATTTTTAATACAGGTATTTTGAGGTTTTATGTATTTCTATCTTGTCGCTAAGTGAGAAATAAATTAATCAAATGAGAAATACTGAACTGTCTCTGAAAAACAGTTTCTTTTCGTTTGTTTATTTAATTTCTTTTACACATCGTTGTAGATTTATTATTAGTATTTGAATAGAGCATGTGGCAACGATTAGGTAATTCTTCAGATGATTTACATAATTTTTGTGCATTCTGAATTATAAAATGAATGACGTGTAACTCTATTAAGTGAACCTAGCGCCAGAGTGTCGGTATGGTAAACAAATAGTGAATTTTAAAGAGCGTATTTATTCTATTGTGGTTTATGCGCTGTTTACGAAGTAGATTTAATTTAATCCAGTAAGTTTAAATGAAATGCAAAATGCGTACAATTTAATATTCCGTGCAAGAAAGCCGTGTATATTATATACATCAGATTTTTTTAACGAAACATAACAGATTTAATACCAGTTTCTGGAAGATCTCATTTTAATATGTCGAATAATATTGATATTATATTTATGTGTCTGTAAACAACTCCTTGCAAAAAAATGTAATACTTTATCTAATTTCGTAAATTTAATGTAATGCTTTGTAACACTTACTCATAAAGTGTCGTTTATTGGAACGTTTGGAGAATATTTAACCTCATAATTATCTAAATCTTACTAAATTCGCTGCTGTAGTTCTGCCGAAGATCCTGACTAAATTGCCACCAGGTTTTTTTTTTAATTTCTAAACATCATTTTCCAATGCATGCAAGTCCATTTCGATTTTTGTTTCATTAACCAACTCTATGCGGGGTTCTGGTGTGTTATTGCATTCTTCGTTATTACTTTCATTGTTCTGCACACTGTCGTAGTTAAGACCCAGATTACTAGTTGGATTAACAAACCACTATGTTCTAAGACTCTCATTCACTATTCTGTTCTTAAAGCATTGTATATTGCAATTAAAAGAACCAGACATTATTTCTTTCAGGACTCTGATTATTAGAATCTCTATGTATATCCCGAATTAAGTTGTCATAATATATTAGATAAAAAAATGATCGAATTATCAGGATGTAGTCTCGATTACCCGGGCGCGGATTATCAAGTTTGCGGGCGGATTATCTGTGCTTGACGGTGCTCGCGCGTGCACACTGAACGTTATGCTCGAGAGTATGCAAAACGCAAATGGCCACAATGGGAAGGCTGTTGACTGAAAAACAGAAGTTAATGAAGCTGCCAGAATTTTAAAAACAAAAATACAGCAATGGTGTTGTGGGGTTTTACCTATTTATTTCACAGTTCGATAGTCTAAAACCCCTAACACTAATAAGCTAATAATCGCTTAAGTGAGTGAACAGAGACGTAAGACTTAAGAAGGGTTAACTACCCTTTATTTCTTAAAATAAGTATGCCACAATCAGCTCCTAACTTGGAGCGTATAGCAAAGCCTCCACTTGGGCTTGAACTTAGATGAATATGAAATTAAACTTAACTAGCTTAACTAACGCTAACTGAAAGGTATAGCCGAAGCTATCAAGATTCTAAGTAGTTGGCCCCTACAACTTAATTAAGTCGGCGAAGCCAAACAAGTGCCTTAAGTACGGTCGAGCGTAGCCAATAGCTTAGAGAGAGGTTGTCAGGACTGAGTGTTCTGTGCATACTTTTGGCGAACATATTCGTGAATTAGTCGAAGTCCTGATCTTGAACAGGGAGCTGAATGCAGCTATGTTCTGTGGTAGAATATTGCGGTTAAGTGGTAGAATAACTGCACGTAAGAAGGATTTAAAATCATGTTTTATTAAACCACTATTATTTACAGCCACTTCCCAATTCGGGAGGGATAACAGAAAATAATGACCCACTTCGGTCTAACTTGAACAATCAAATAATTTAAAATAAAGTTAAATAGAAATTAAGTAGTCGTTGCTCACACAGCTATGAACGCGAGGTTGGCCTCTATGCTAAACGATCAAAAAGGAAGATTTAGCTAATACTAACGCACTTAGATTATTTCAATAAGTAATAGCGTAACAGCGCTAAGGCTTAGAATTTAAATACTAGCTAGTCAGGTGGACGTCGAACAGAGCCGCCGTGATCTGAGACTAAAAGCTCTCTCACTCTGAGAAGTTCCTCGCTAACCTTCAAATGCAACTTGGCTGCACTTCAAATTAGCATACAGCTAAAACGCGCGCAACTTTGTTAGTTTTAAACTAAAACCTTACAAGGTAGCCAAAGGCAAACACGCGCCAGTCGGGAACTCGGACTCTCTAGCGAAGTCGGTGAAACATCGACTTAAATGCTATTCTTACTCATTTGCATTTGTTTCTGAAAATGCATTCTGGTAGGAAATTGTAAGCTGAAGCTAGAAGGGATAGGAAAGATGCATAAACTTAAACAGGTAACTGTTATAAAATTAGGATAAACCTTACAGTGTAACAAATCTTTTAAAATAAAATATCCAAACCAAATCAATAAAATAAGCTCGTGGACATCTGAACTGAGAATAAAACGAAATAAAACGAAAACACTTCAGAGAAATATGAAAATACCAATAAATTAGGAATCATATAATAATGCATGTATTATGTACCGAACGTTAAATGTAAATTTATGTCGTATGTCAAGATACCGCTAAAGCCGCTGGCGATGCCAGGGCCGGAGGTGTAGAAGCCTTTATCCTTTCCCTGTTCTAGAGATCATTTGGAACTCTGTGGGGTGCTGATATTTCTGGGTGCTTAGTATATGGGAATAATACCTGCTTTACCGTTTGGTTAATTACTGGGGTCCCCTATACGTCTACCTATACCTACACTATATGTATAGTTCTGGGGGGGTTCTTCATCAGAACTGCGGTAGAGCTGGACAGATTCACATTCTCACCTATAAGGAACCTAAAGCCTGAGCCTACGATATAAAAGTCCAAAGCCTAAGCCATACCTTTTGACCACAATAAATCTGATAGACCTAATCAGGCTGCAGATTGGAAACTTCAAACAATAATAATAAGAGAACTAAGTTTCATATAAGTGCAATTTTTTTTTAACTTACGTGTAACGATTTGCTTTTCCGAGAGATAAACTTTTTTGTCCGCTTTACCTGCATTTTCATCCAATCAGTATAAATAGAACTCGAACGTACATCAAGCATACAGATCGTATGTTATCAGTAAGGATTAGTAAATTAATAATTTGATTATCAACTCCAGTAAGCTGTATTTCTCAGAGCAAAAGATGAAAAAAACACTCAACATTTTATTTAGAGTAGGGGAAAAAGAAAGGAAATATTTAAGATAGTTTGAACCTCTTTAATAATGTACAATTTTAAAACATAAAAAAAGTTAGTTTTACTACTTTCCTACTTTTTTAATTTATTTAGACGACGCTAATAGAACTTAAAAAGATATGCTTGCCATCTTTAAAATATTTAATGTTTCAAAATCTTTTCGGAAATTTTAAAAATTCTTTGTAAAAAATAATAAATATTTAATTCCAAGGCAAAATATATTTCAAAAAGAGCTCTTCTTTCAGTTATCAAATATTTATCATTTAATGATTACGATGCAAGAAAATTCAATTTTTACGTTTTGCCTTTTTTCCGTTAAAGTTTTCCTACCACTCAAGAAACAAAATAACGCTTTTTTAAATGTGTACATTTTGTGTAGTATTTCAAGCAATTTTATCTTTCATTTTAAGAATTGTATAAAAAGTAAGTTTCTCTTGAAACATTAAGGCTTCGTTTTTACGGATGAATAATTCCTAATTAATGCTTATGACTTGTTATAAACCAAATTTTATTTTTTAAACCAGGCGGTTTTTCTGATATTTGGCACAGCTACTTTTCAGAATATGTTTTCGCTAATTTTTGCGTCAATTATAAACCCAGTAGAGAATTATAATCAGAAAGTGTATATGTTTAAACATTTTTATTTGCTGTTTTTTCTACAAATTCAAAAGCAATGCGTCACGTATGTTCTATCAGTAATAAATATTTAATAAAAAAAGCACAGTTACACCAGTTTAGTTACTTGCTCATTATGTATATATTTATGAAAATATGTTTAAAAAAAATCTCAAAACCTTCAGATTTTATTTTGCGCCCAAAGGGACTTTTTTAATGTTTTATGTGTTACCTTTATTTATTAAATATCATGTTCTTCGCAATTAAATCACATAAAATTTAATTAACCAGCAATATCGCAAAATATTTAAAAACAGTATATCCTTAGAATTCCCGATAGACAGTCTCGAGCGATTGACAGAAAAATAAAAAGTCTTTTTCTGTTAGTTATTTAACCTATTATTCAAATATTTGTGATCTTTTCCAAACTCCTCAACTTCCCCTCGCATTTCCTCGCCAGGATGTAAATTTAAAGTTAAGTGAAATGAGTATTTAAACGAGTGATTCTTGGAGTATTATTCGGAATGTGTTTTCACTAGCCAGCGCACGTTTCGTTTCTGACCGTGCTGTTACGTTGATATACCTTTTTGCCCATTAGAATAATTATCCCGCCTGTTAGGTTTGTCGAGTCAACCAAGCTTAGCCGTGACTTAAAGTGCTAGACCAGCACTACTCTTTTTAGACTTGAATATACTTTTGTTACAAATTCTCAGTTTGCACCGCATGTTGTCGTTGTTATTGTAAAGCGCGAAGTGCGTGCCTTTCTATTCATAGTTGAGATTAATAAAGGGCTAATTCCACCCTTCTTGTATGCTGGTATTACTTCAAGCCTGCGCGAGAAATCACCATGTTCGTTAATAGCATCTAGATTAATTTATGTGGCCAAAAAGAGAGAGATCCTATGAGTTTGTTAATCCAAAATTCGTTAACGTTTTACAAAATATGAAATAGATAATAAAAAGAATTCGAAATTCAAAATTCCGGCTTCCACGGGCCCATGTTTGAATGGAGGATTACGTCATTCAAAACTGGATGGCTCTAGGTACCGTCGTTTTTTCTCAATGCAAGAAGCATGCTTACATTCATGCACATTCTCCTTTATTTAATTTCTTTTAAAATAAAACAGGGCTCTAATATTTGTTGGTAACAAATTAAAAAGTGATTCAGACTTTTAAAGTTTTAGACGCAAAATGCCAAAAGAACATTAATGGCCCTTCTGGGCTACCGCTTCTTTGGGCTAAAAATATAAATTATGATATACATTTTTATAGTAATATTAGTGTTATTAAGGCATATTTTCTTGTAATTGATGCGGATAAAAGCATTGTAGAGTCATTAGGGTCTTCCCAAGCTGGAGAGATGAAAAGGTGAGCATCGCCTTCGCCGGGAATCGAACCACGGAACTGTCGGTTACTCGCCGAGTGTGCTGACCACTACACCACGAAGGCATGCGAAGAAGGGGGAAGGAATGCTTTTATAGCGTATCCAATTTTTCATAAAAAGTCTATAAAAATATACACAAAGTTTTTATAAAATGGACCAGATTTTCGAGAATATACAGAGGCTGTTTGCACATTTTTTAGACAATGTATATTGTGTTCACAAAACTAAATTACATAAAATTCTTGTGTTTTAAATGTTCTATTTGACATCCCTTATTCTGGACTATCTTTCGACGCCGCTATTTCTAGGATAATAATGTCTTTTGAAGTGTCAGAAGAGGTATTCTATCCCATTCCTCCCGAAGAGCTTCCAGAGTCCTGTTAGGGTTTGGGGACAACATTTGGATAATGCAGTTTTTAAAAGTCCGAAAGCACAAAAATCCATAGGTGACACATCGGGAGATTTAGTAGAGATATCGGTGAAGGGTATGGCCTCGATACCAGTTTTTTTGTTCCATTTCTTTTAGGAAATTTACAGTGGATTTTGATGTGTGACCGCTAGCTTTGTCCCGAGGGAGTCTCACAGATGGGTGGTACTGCGGGTAAAGCGATGGTATTTCATTGAGAAAAATGGGCGATAAAATATGTTCCCGATAGTATTTGGAGTTAATCTTGACATTTTTTTGCACTCTCTTTATTTTTAACTCGCCATTATAAGAAAAACTAGCAACAATCATGAATCCCTTAGAAAAACTTTCTTTCCATTCTTTCAACCATGTACTTAAATATTTTTCTCCCCTTTTATGATAATAAATGGCTCTTCTTTTGTTACAGTTCTTTAAATACACCCATGCTTCATCCATTGTGACAATTGTTTTCCATTTTTCTTTGGATAAGTGTTTCTTATATAGAATTCCGCAGCGTGTCCCGCGTCGAGCGATGTGCTTTGGAAGAAGACGATGCACATTGCGTTTTTTTCGCTTTCTTAAGATTTAAATCAATGTTTATCATTTTGTTTACGGTGGACACCGAGCATTGTAATGATTTTCAACTGTCCTTTGACTAGGGGGAGTTTCGTTTAACATTAAAAAACGTACTTTTGCAATAGTCTAAGATGTCCGTTTTTTCCTCGGATACTTGTTTGGAATTTTTGTCCCACTGGAGGCTCCAATTTGACGTTTTTTTCCTTTCTTGTGGATGATATTACCTATCGATGCTTTAGATATCACAAAACCGTGACTCTCACATAGTTTTTGGATAACGGAGTATGCATATTTCTGTTCAGAAAGAGCGTCAATGTAGCCTTCGAACCACTGCTTTGTTAAATTCGCCATTTTGAATAAAAACAAAACTTTCAAGCCACAGACGATAATTTCGACTTTTAAAAACATAGTACAATTGCAATTACTTCTTTTGCAGCAAACGATGTTTTATTACCGCTTACCAAAATCGTCTAAAAGATGTGCGAACAGCCTCTGTAATTAGAGGCAAAGTAGGATTAAGACTGCTTTGACTAGGATTATATGCTTATATTGGGAAATAATTTCGTGGAGGAATTATTACGGAAAGACCAATACTTTTGGTCGAGAACGTAGAAAATAAGAAAACGAACTAGTTTAACTAAATAAGAACTAAGATGCTTTACAGAGACTAGTAACGCGAAGATAGGCTCGTTAATATGACGTATGTAGTGAGCAGAGTGCAAAGACTACAATACGTTTTCCAATATCAGCGAGAACTAAATTCTGGCATTAAAGGCAGACAACGAAAATCACATGCGTGATAAAGGTCGCGAGAAACTGCGTTTTCACCACTACTCTTGCCTAAAAGCAATGTCTTAAATACTTCTAAAGTTTGCAACCTCATTTGGATACGCTACGTCTATTCGCGCTTATTCTGGCCGGAAATGGAAAATAAGAGAAGATAGTAAAGGTTTAAAATAAAATAAACGTTAGTAAAACTTAAAATCCTTACAAAGTTTAACAGCAGTCAGGCAGAATGACTGCAAGTGCCATAACTTTTAACTGCTGTATTAACAAGTGCTCTTTCTTTGCTTCTCTTTTTTCTTTCTTTCGAATTTCTTTACCAGAGTTTCCCAGTGCTTATAAGGATTTCGGTCGCATAGTAAAATGCAAGAGTCGATATCCCATAGGAAAGGAAAGACAGTTCCCATCGTTTTAAAAGACTGAAAATATATATAGCAGTAGACGCGTAAGACATTAATGTCGACTGCTTTGATAACTTATGTGTTATTTTTCACACCTTCTCAACAGATAATTTAAGTCAACGTCAGCATGATTGTTTTTACAAGCTGTTTTCTCCCTCCTTCCGGCAGGCCTTCGGTGTGCAACGGTTAGCACACTCGGCGCGTATTCGAGAGGTCCAGCTTCGAGTTCCAGAGAGGGCACTGCTCATTTTTTACATCTCCCGCAATGAAAAGAAACCTAATGACTCTACAGTGGTGTCCGAAATAAAAGGTGGTGGATGATAATTCTTCACCACCAGGATTTGGCGATTGGGTCTTCTAATCCTCAGTCGCCCTTTAAGAGGGGGAGTATATCAGATACCAGAAGTGGGCGCAGCCTGACACACCTAACCAAACAAGTTGGTCTTATGTTCATAACAGGCCATTCCCAAGGAGTAATTTTACCCCTCTTTCCAGCATGCCTCCGTGGTGTAACGGTTAGTACACTCGGCGCGTATTCGAGAAATCCAGGTTCGAGTCCTAGCGAGAGCATGCTCATTTTGCACGTCTTCTGCTTAAAAAAAAACTCTAATGGCTCTACATTATAATTAAGAGTCTTTCGTTAATAGAATATTTCTAAGCTGCTTGGAAATTTGTATCCACCAAATCTGTAAAGAATTTAGGGATATTATTGATTAATTTGAATTGATATAGGAGACTGCGTTATAAACATCAACTTCATTCCTGTACCTTTTTTTTTTTTTTTTTCGAAACATAATTATAAACATCAACTTCATTCCTGCACTTTTTGTTTTTCTTCGAAACATCTATACATGAGTTCGTTTACCAAAAAAGTACGTTTTGCTGCTTTTCTTCAAACTTTTTTTCACGTCATTTTCGTATACTCTTAAGAAATGACAAAATAATAACAATGTCTTTTGTAAACGTTTGATCATTTACATTTAACTGGCTATCAAAATGTCATTAAGATGATATTTTCGGTTGCAAAGATAACAATCGCAGCCTTGAAAAAAGTGCACGGCGAAAGTCGTTTTCGAAAGGAAACCTTTAATTGGGCACTTACATCAGAATATGCCTTCATTAGTTCCAAACTGTTCTATTTATACCATTTTTACTTCCTTGTACGAAGTAAAGAATATATTGTAATCGCGAAAAATTCCGGGTATCGTAGTTCAACAAAAATATCCATTTTGACCGCTATCGAATGCAATCTGCGTGACATCTGTACATAAGAAAGAATAAAGGACTCTTTTTCCCTGAACGATATAAAAAACTGATTCAAAATGGATTCAGAAGAGATTTTTTCGTGGCTTCTGTACGTACGTACGTATGTATGAATGTACCGGGCATAACTCAAAAAGAAGTAGCCTCAGAACGTTGAAATTTTGTGTAAAGGAATGCTATAGCATGTAGTTGTTCACATCCCCTTTTGCTGGTAATCGGTCTCGCCAGTTATAAAAATTGTCTTTTTTTATTGTTTTAACTGTATTTGGCGTTTTATGTTTTGCTGTATCTTTCAATTTTAAAAATAATTGAATTATGTTGTTCTTATCTTCCTGTTCAGGTTTTTATGCCTTTAGTTAATCTGCATGCAATAGCTGTAGAATGATCAACCATTTAAAAGTTGTTTAAGGGCTGCTAAACCTAATTTGTTTACCATAGCAGCCGTATTTGTTTACATTTGAAACTTAGCAGAATAGTGAATTAAGTGTTTCTGCCCCTTCAGTGTCTTTTTGTCGAGTGGGATCCAAAGGAAACTTTCAGTTTTGCCCACCGAAAAATCTGCTTTCTTGCCTGCTAACATTTATTTTAAGTTAATATTCCTTTCCTGTTTAGGCTTCATTTTCCCTTAGAACTGCCCGTGCCAGAGTATGTAAATTTTAGTAGCACCCGCAGTCTATTCAAATTTAGCGGAAGCTAGTTGCATTAAATAGTAGACGAAACCAGAGTGTGAGAGTCTTGCTTTGAAGCTACGGCTGGAGAGATTGCTCGGTAGAATTTAGATCAGCGCGTGTGGACCTGTGTGCCTAGCTTTGCAGAAGTGCTAATTTTCAACCGTTTAATCAGAAATCTTGCTGAAATCTCAGCGATAATTAAAAACGTGGTTGGTTTAGGATCTCAGAGCCTCGTCGGTAGTGATATTTGTTTATCTGATCATTACTTTTAGTTTTACGTTTTGTTTGAGTTACCGCCGGGTTGGCGTAGTTTGTGAGCGTCAAGTAGACGCATGTGTCATTTTAAAGATCAAAAATAAAAAGGGTTCTAACCCCTCTTACGTTTCTGTGTATATTTACACATAGCCACAAACACTACCCCAATTTCTGACAAGTTGGGCCAGCGAGATCTTAAATATTTTTAGTTAGTTTTTTCTTGTAGCAGAAAAGTTGATAAAAAATCAGTCCATTTAATTCACAATATTTCACAGAATCTTTTTGGAAAATTTTCTAAAATTACTACAGTGATATTTTTGGTAAGTTTTTTTCGTAGCAAAAAGAACTGAAAAAAAATCATGTTTTTCAAAAAATAGGTTTAATTTAATGCAGGCACAAACAGGTAGAAGGAAAGGAAAATGTTGCCAAGCGTGAAAATTATATTCGAAATTAAACTTGTTTCCGAGCCCTTAATAACAAATTGAAAGGTTCAGAATTATCTTTTTAGCCTCACATAAAGTATTCAAATGAATAATTTTCCTTTTAAAGTTGTTTAGAGTAGTCTGTGTACCTTTAGCCATCAATTTCCGGTTTCTTAAACAGAAACTTCCGGTTCACGGCGTAGAACAAGAACAGCAATAGTTCTGCTTCTAACGACCGTAAAGACAAAATAATAGTAGTTTTCGGAAACGTTGTTTATGAGCTATAAAATAAAGTAATAAAAATATTTTGAAACATTTTATCAAAATTGACGCTTAGAACGTAGTCGGATACCTTTATAAATTTCACTTGGATTTTGATTTGATTCGTTTTTGCACCTTCAGTTGTAGAGACATTAGGTTATTACGAAGCAGGAGAGAAGAAAAATAAGCAACGCCTTCGCCGGGAATCGAACCACGGACGTCTCGGTTACGCGTCGAGCATGCAGACCACTACACCACGAAGGCATGCGAAGAAGGAGGGAGAAATACCTTATACAGTTAGAGAGCTGTTTCGGGCAACAATTCGCAAGAAGTTAAGATGATTTTCTGGGTTATCCATTAGACTGAGTATTCATCTTAATTTAATTTTTAATTGTAAAATTATAATTTTCGAGAAATTTAACGATAAAAATGTGCATAGCAACTTCCATGGTATTGAAAATAATTAACAATTTCTGCTTTTAGTTCTTGAAACGACGACTACGGATATTGAAACCTCGGCTGATGATCTCTCTACCAACACCTCCCCTACCATTACAACCACTGCCACCGACCGCCGCACAGACGAAACTTCTTGGACCAATCTTCCGCAACCCGAACCTCGCACCATCAGCTCGTCCAATCCAGGAAGCACGAGCTTCCCAGTGACTACTTTGGCTGACCACGTCGACGTCGGCTCGGAACTGCCCCCGCAAAGGG
>KK112588.1:28074-90495 GCA_000611955.2 Stegodyphus mimosarum
GAATATGATTTCATGAAAGAGAATCTACTTCTTTTCAACAATGCTAAACTGTCGGATACTAAGAAACCAGGTAAGCAGAATCTTAGCAAAAACACCATTCGTATGTGAATAAATGCTTAATCTGGTATTTTTTGACAAACAAAGTGCCGCAAGGCGACAAATGTAAATGTTTACTCAAAGTGTAACTATTTATAAAAATGGAACCTCAAGGATATATACGGCTTTCTGTAAAAAATGGTCATTTTATTAAATACAGAATACATGCAAAAAAACAAAGACAAGTACAAAAATTCGAAAATAAGAATGCAAGCAATTATTCCAGTCGCCTGTTTTCATTCTTAGAAGCAGTTGCCAGAATTAGACCATTATAAAGTCTTGATAGCAGAAATAAATAATCCGAATAGCTATCACAAAAGGAATGCACAAATTTTCGAAAGAAATACGGTTTTCAAATCTTAATTTCCTTTGCAACACCATACGGCCGCTCCACGAGTAGTATAATACAATTTCATGTGTGGGTTCCAACAAAGTGTTTTATTAGGGATGATATTTTTCCCTTAGAAGAATTTAACGAGGACACTTCGACGTTTGGCTGTTGCCAAAACGCATAATCCATAACTGTTCTTTTAAAAAAAATCAGCTCTTCTATAAAAAAGCAAATGAAAATGTCAACAGAAAATCTTCCTTTTTTTCCTAATGGCTAAATTCTTCCTAATGGCGCAATTACATACCTGTACATCAGACTAAATAAACAAGTTACACATTCGATGGTTTGGTGTACATTGACGACTGGCACTCCATTAACCGAAAAGTTTGCCACTTAATGCTTAGGATCTGCACAAGGTAATTGCATCATAAACTCACGAAGTTTTGTGGGTATTCATTTGAATCACAAAAAGATTTATGTTAGCGCCACCTGTTATACAGTAAATGTATCCAGCCATACGTTCTAGAGCGTATTCAAAGGGATGGAGCTGAGGGCAGCATTGGTAAATACTTGAAATTTATTTAGCGTTGCAGGTAGTCGAGGCACATACACTTGATCCTTTATTAAACCCCGCAGGAACACAAACAGCGAGGTCCGGTCCGGTAATCTTAGGGGCAACATCCAAATAATTTGATCATGTGGCTAGTATGGCATATCTATTGGCGTGGCAAATTCTTGTTTAGAAACATGCATACAGCATGATGCCGGTGTTATGCTGCTGCATCAAGAATTTAGTCATCTAACTCACAGTAAGTTAAGGAAATAACCATTCGCTCAAAGGTATTACCTCACTTTCGTCCCGTAGTTGTTTGTTCCTTAAAGAAGAACAGACCACATACTTGACTCTCTGATACAGCAAATAAACACATTAATTTTGGCTAAAGTAACGTTGTACATCCAGGACAATATAAGGATTTCAGTTTCCTTAGATTCTAATATTGTGCATGTTCACCTTTCCACTCAAGTGAAAAGTAGCCTCATCAGTGAAATTAATCTTCGTCAATAAGGTTTCATCCTCCTACCGTGAGAGTCTAGATAGTCTCAAAAAACACAAATCACTGCACCTTGTCCAGTTGGTACAACTTCTGAAGCACTTGCAGCTGCTACGGATGAAACTCTGAATATTTGCGTAAAATGTTGCTTATTGCTGTATGTGGTAATTGCAAATCTCTGTTAGATTTAAGTGATGACTTCTTCGGCTTTACCCTCTCGATTCACAACTTCATCCAAGATGGAGTTTACAGTGCCCTTTTCTTTGATCGCAAACGCACCCTCTCTCACTTGTTGCTTCATGCAACTTCAAAATGGGTTTGTGTGTCTTATTTTCGTATGAATCCACGGAGCATACTAAAAACGCAGCTTGTTTTTGTAAACAGTAACACATATTAGCATTATTGCTCTGCAATGAATGGGATTTCCGATGTCACTGAAGTCATATCATTGTCAAATCCTGAAATTAGGGTCTATTTGTGTGCCTATCCTGTTTTATTAGTGTTTCGTGCAATAATGCACGTAATCAAAAACATGCATGCGCGATTCGGATTGATTGTATTTACCAAATACGATATACGGGTATGACACCTCCATCTTTCTTTTCAGTTTTCAGTTGCTTTATTTAATTTTTTATAAAGCAGAGAACAAAAGAAATAATAAACTAAAATATTGTTTACAATGAACAGGTTTTTTTTCCAAACATAATTACTTTAATTCCAACGAAAAGAATGTCTTAAACGATTTTCCTTTTGATTTTATCAGGTCTTCTGTAGATTCTAGTTGATTTCGGAAACATAACTATATATCTTGAGTAGGAACAGGAAGCTTACTAAAAGCTATGTTCGTGCGTGTGTAGAAGATACAACAAAGATAAAGAGGGTGCAAATTACCCTTTATTTTCTTGTCGATTTTACATACGTTCCCTGTACTTC
Organism: Stegodyphus mimosarum; assembly: GCA_000611955.2. Classification (NCBI taxonomy): domain Eukaryota; kingdom Metazoa; phylum Arthropoda; class Arachnida; order Araneae; family Eresidae; genus Stegodyphus; species Stegodyphus mimosarum. The sequence goes on from KK112588.1 coordinate 30,487, forward strand.
GGGATACAAAGATCAACCACTTGTGGTCTGAACGTAAAAGAATATAAGACGACTAACTAACTAAAATTTAAATAAGAGCTAACTTTTAAATATCTTACATAGATGACTAGCGCTAAGACTGGCCTTTTAAACGTCTGTAGTACGTAAACTGCGGAAAACTACAATACGTCTTTAACTTTCAAGAGGGTTAACCTCTGGCCTTAAAGGCGGACAGTATCTGATGGCAACTTCGCGTGAAGACTCGTAGCAAGAGAACTCTCTCTCCTTCCTCCTTCTACTTAGGAAAAAGCCACAACTTAAATACCTAAGCATTAGCAAGTACAGTTTGCATAAACATATTCACGCGTTAATTCTGCCCGGAAGTGGAAAATCAGAGATGATAGTAAAGTTTTAAAATAAAATAAACGTTAATGAACTTAAAATCTTTACAATTTTAAGTTACTCGATCAGATCTTAAATATTGAAATATCAAGAACTATAACGAATATTATGCATAATTTTAGTAATATAAATAAGGCTTGAATTGTGTATGATGAAGGCTGTTTAGGAAATGGCCTTCAAGAAGCTATAAAATAAATGTTATACATAAAAAACTAAATGCTTTAAATTGATCACAAAGGAATGGAGACGAAGTTGTACTCATTACTCTTTCAAATTTCATTTTATATTAAAATTATAATAAATGCTAATGTTAGTTATGATAATGGGTTTCAAATTCGGTTAAAGTTTAGAAAATTACTATATGAAGTCCAAAACCTCATCAAAATTTATATAAAAAAAGGCTTCATATTTTTATGTCTGTTCAATTACACTTAGTAGAATTAGTTGAACATTATAAGCAAAATAATCTTATATTAATTCAAATGCATTACTCACTAAATTGTTTACAGAAAACTCGCATGTAACATGGTAGTTCTATAATACGATTTCACTCTAACGCGAGTCAAGAATCAACGAAAATTTCTCCAGATAATACGTCACACCTACCGTAGAGGTGTGCTCTAACGCGGCCCAAGAACCATTGAAAATCCCCATATATTTAACACAGCATTTTTACAACAGTGTTTTTTATGTAACACGGTTCGATCAAGGACCCAGCAAATTTTCATTGAAAAGTACTTACAATAGAAATACCGCTATCTTCACATCATAGCATAATAAAACACAACATGATAAATCATTGCCAGGGCACCCCTATTTGTTGAACATTCTCTCCAAACTGCCCGACACATGCTTTTCAAGTACTAGCTGGAAATTACTGAAACTGTCGGTCATTTAACTGTCTCAACAGTGAAAACGTTAAACTGGATGCACCGCAAGATATAGATTCAGACTATACCTACAAGAAAGCGGGTAGAGCATTAAACTATTCGCACTTCTCCGATGTTCCTCGGGGCCCACCAGCGGCCGAGCGGTAAAGACGCTGAACACTGGTAGTTCGGTCCCAGGTTTGAATCCCGCGAACGGGCTGGCTGCATGGGCGTTTTCGTGGTTTTCCCCATGTGTAACGTGTATACGAGCCAGTTTCCCTTAAAAAGTCCTCCACGAAGGCATCCCTCCCCTTAGGGGTTTTCCCCATGTGTAACGTGTATACGAGCCAGTTTCCCTTAGAAAGTCCTCCACGAAGGCATCCCTCCCCTTAGGCAGATAGCCCTCGTGTGCCTTGCCATAATTGAATAACCTAACCTAACCTAACCTAACCGATGTTCCTCGGACACCTCACCTTCCCAGTAACCTCGAGCCCAGTGGTAAAGCAGCTTCCCTACCATCGTATGAAAAGGGCAACTTAATTAAGCAGTTCAATTTTTATGTTCTAAATAAAAATCTGTCCACTAGAACAATATTTCATACTTATATCTAATAATTTTGTTCGATTATTATTTTATCGAACGTTATGTTCGATTATTAATAAATGCATTTAGCAAATGTAGCAAAATACAGAAAGTATCCTTTTTTAACTCTAAACTTTTTTTTCTGTATTTGTGACCTTCTGAATCTGTGACTGCTGAAGTTCTTTGGTTTGCATAGTGTTTACTATTTTGAAGCCGTTTAATTAATTTTTAAAATACAACGAACTTTTTTATGTGTATGTTCCATATGATAGTCTCTTTTTCTAGAAGTCTGTATCGTGATTTCCGTGGTAGAAATGCTTTATTATGTAGTAAATCTTGACTTATTATTCTATTTATTGTTACTAGAGATGTATATTAGCACACTGCAATTAATTTCTGCTTCGGCGAAGTTTTTCTTCTTGCCTTTAATAACATTACAAACAGTGCTTAACTTTTTCGGGTATTTATTTGGAATCTTCTTTCCGTGTAGAAGTAACGATTGACGGTTTTTCCTTTTCTGGTTAATAATCTTGCTTATTTTGCTTTTACAAATTTTAATACGTACATTTCACAGATTTTTTTTAATTCTGAAATAGGAATATTTCTCTTTGGAAAGAGTAAAAATAAATCCATAGCTTGTTTACATGGGCCATTTTGAATGTAAAATATATTTAAAAGTAGCAGACAATATTTCTGATTTCAAGTAATAAGTTGTTGCCGTAAATTGTTATTCCAAACCATTTTTTTTAATTATTTATTAAAATTATTCTAAAAATTTGTAAACGCCCTCTGTAAAACACGAATTTACATAACAGGACTTTTAGAAGCCTAATGACCGTGTTATGTAGGAGAATTATCTGTATGTAAAATAAAAATGTTATTTTTTTCATAATATCGATATTTGTAGTGCATAAACGCTTGTATCTGTTTGAAGATTCCTGTAGAGTGCATACAAATGTCCTATTTCATCGTTGTGACTAATATTTTAGATCTTTGTTATATATTTATAATTAATCTAAGTATTAGCATGTAAATAACCCATGAATTAGGGAAAGGTACAATCTGGTAGTTTTTAACTTCCATTTTTTATCATTTAATTAAGTCCTTTGTTTACGTTATCATTTTCTGCTATTTTCTAAAAATAAGGCTGTGGGGTATTACTCTTTAATCTTAAAGTTCTAACTCAGAAACCCACGAACACTAACAAGCGAATAATCGCTTAAGTGTGTGAACAGAACACGTGAGACTTAAGGAGAGTTTAAAACCCTTTATTTTTCAGTATATTTACAGTCAGTTCCTACTTGGAACTTTACACAAAGCCTCCACTTGGGCTAGAACTTAAAATAATAATATTTTAAATTAAAATAGCTTAACTAAGCTATTTAAAAGGTATAGCCGAAGCTATCAGAGATCTAACTAGTTGGCCTCTAGCATTAATTAAATCGGCGAAGGAAGCCAAGCAAGGGCCTAAGGCATGTCCGAGCATAGTAACAGCTAAGAGACACGTAGCTAAAAGGCAAAGGCGCGCTAGTCAGGAAATCAGACTGTCTCTTCAGAAGTCGGTGAAGTCACGACTTAAATAGTACTCTTTCTCATTTGCATTAACTGCCTTTCTGAATTTACATTCTGGCAGGAAATTGTAAGCTGAATTTAGAATAAGATAGGAAGGATACAAAACTTAAAATAACTGTTAATAAATTTAGGATAAACCTCACAAGGCAAATGAGATTTGCATTATCCGTTCTTGTGCATTACATTTTTTAGAGTCAATACAATGTATCATAAGAAATAAAGTGTTAGAAATTTTGCAGAAAATCCAGGATATTGCTTTTCTTTTAAAACTGAATTATGTGGCATTAAATAATATATTCTTTTGAGCCTTGATTGGAATTTGTTATTATGTAATGTGTGGTTTCTGAAATGATGTTTTATGCACAGGGAACGAGTACCTCGTCAGTATTATGTTCTCTCACTATGATCAAAACAACAATGGACAGCTGGAGGCCGAAGAACTTTGGCAAGCAGCAGAGAAAGATCACTTAGGGCAATTATCTTCGTCCTGCATCCTGGCTGATATGCTGCTCTTTGATGATACAGATCGAGATGGGACGATGACCATCAATGAATTCTATCTCGCATTCAGTAAGTTGGACAGTAAGTGTTAAACCCCACCCCTTCTCACCCTTCGTCTACTTATCGAGTTGTTTTGCATGTGTGTATTCTTGTAGGAACCCTCTTTGTCAATGATAAAAAATTGTTAAATCGTATATATATATATATATATATGATGTACTAAATGTAGTCGTAGCTCAAAGTATCAGACGATAAGTTTAAAGAAAAAAAACAGGATCCATTTATTAGTTTCCATGTAAAACAGCAGTTACAAAAATCAGATCCGCGAAGTAAATAAAAAAGAACAACTAATAACTTTTTGTATTGAAGTTTACTCCATCGTTACATTAATGAAAAGACCGCTCGATATCAAGATCAAGATCAAGATAGTACTTTCGGTTCAAGGTGTCAACTACTAATGAGTTTTAACCTATATATCAAGTAAGGCCGGAGGCCGCTCACTTTTGTTTAGATAAATCAGAGGTGCTTAGCACCGCGCCCTTAGGCGAAAGAATGGTCTAAGTGGCAAAGTCATACAGCAAGGCAGTCATGAAATTATATTTTTGTAGATGTAGAAACATTCGAAAAATTTTTGAGCAGGTGCTGGGTGCGTGCTATTTGCAGTGAGTAATTGAGTGACTGAAATGAACATGAGATACGGAGAGTAAGTCAAAATCAAATCACGTAACCTGAGGTCGCGTTCTGGTTCGTTGATACATACTGCTGAATTAACTCAAAGTTTTACTAATTTCAGAGTAAATAATCTTGTAGGCCTATAGTATTGCAATCTACTACATAATAATGATCTAATAACTACGGAGAGGTGAGTTTTATGCTACGTAATTCTTGTTTAATTAGATAGAATTAGATTATTCCTTTTTTGGGCGTGGTGGTCACGTGGACCAGTAACGTTGCAGGATAATCTGTTAAGCGATTTCACGACGAAAAATAATAGTCCATAAGGCTATTTCAAATTACTGTTCACAAAGTCCGTAATTTGGCTTTGCCAGATAATAAAAATACACTTAAAACACAACACAAAAATAGTGAATCATATCACGAATTCTTGAGTATATGAAATGCGATTATATACTGGGTACTATTTACAATATGTACACTTTCACCACTTTGAGTTGTGATGAATAGAACGTGGTCGCTTAACCAGATTTTCTTCTGTTGGATCATAGACCCCTCGATATTCCTTTGCGAGTCTTTTTATAAACCTCTGGAAAGGCGGAGCTTCCAAGAAATGACGTCAGCCTCGTCAGCCAATCCAGTTCGCTTTAAATATTTCCAGAACATTCAAATACTGTACGTGTAGAAAAGGCGGGAAAATCAACTTGACTACGGGGCTGCGGATTTAATTCCACGTACTTTCAAATAAAAGATCCTCGCCATTCATATGAAAAGAACATGCATTTAGAATTGTGACTGGGGGAAAAACAAAAAGAAAAGACAAAATTTAAGTTAGGGTTTTAAGTGTATTTTTGAGTATGGAATTTTATTATTACATATATATATCCATGAGCGAAAATCGTTTAATACTAATGAACATTGTCATATTGCTCTGCTTTGAATTAAGCTATCAGATTTTCCAAAAGGCTGTTTTCTATAATTTGTTAGAAAAGTAAATGGTATATGAATTTTGTTGTTGTCTTCAACTTTTGACATTTCAACGTGCGTAAATTGGCGAATTTGTGCTTTTTGTTAAGTCATAAAAGTTGAAGACTGAATAATGAGCTCCTATAAAAAGATTTTACCTTACAGGATTAATATACAGAGCCAAAAGATTAGAGTAAACATTTCAGTGAATTTAAGCATTAATTTAGCATTGATACTTTTGATTACACAGTGAGACAAGGCTCCCATGAGAAGCTAGAATCGCTGTGAATTTATCCTAATCCGTCATAGTAGTTTTAGAATGATTGATCCGATGACAATCGACACGATAGTATGAGAAATGGAATCTTATAAGTCAGCTTTTATAAATTTATCATGTCCATAAAATTTTGAAACTGGTTATTTTACAGTGCTCCTACAAATATGTAATGGGATTTCTTCTTGAAAACGGAAATATCGATTTAAGTTTAGAGAATAAACATCCAACTTTCTCAAATCTTCAAATTTGTGTGGTGTTGCGATAATGTGTTGGAAGAGATCACCATCATTTAGTGAATGTTGTTAGTATTATTCATGGGAAACATATTGTTAGCGAAAGAACCAATGCATCAAGTATTTTAATATACCGTGTATAACGTGTATGAACAGCACTATCACGTTTAACACTAGTGTATGAACAGCACTTTTTTATATAAGAAAGCAGATAGAAATCAACGATGCAACTTATATACGCGTATGATTAGAAATAAGTACGCTTTGCATAAAAAAAATGAAACAGTTCTATATCTCCCGTTCTACTGGACCGATTGTCGAAATTTAACCTGCGTTTACCATGTCTTGAAATTGGGACTTAAGACACATATTAGATTTATGTATAGCATTGTTCTAACATAGGTATTTTGACACAGAATCGGTCTTTTTCTGAAATAACTTACCAAGTGTTTTCAATATTTCTATCCTACAACTCAGATTAACCCAAAGTGCCAAGTTATGTAAAAATCGCACGAGTAGTTTTTGAACGATTAGCTCTTAAAATTTTAGCTCCTCAATAAATAATTGAATTTGGGTATATATTTATTAACATCTCTTTCTTTAAACTTGTGTGATTCTTCCTTTCACATTTCGAAATTTAGGTTCCTTCCAAATAAAATAGATTATTTTTTATGATTTATTTTTAAAATTTGTATTTTTAAATAATTTTTATAAATTTTCCGAAAGAAATTTTGAATTACAATTTATAATGTTTTTACTATCACCTTAAAGTAGATAAATATCTAAGCATACTTGCGAAAAATTAGAGTTTTACAAAGTTTTCAAAGACATACCTGAATATATATATATTGGCATATTTTGAAATTTGGTATATTTATTATAAGCGATAATAAGTCAAATATGCTATACGCATTTTGTTACATTTATTTGAAAGAATGAACCGTGCCTTTTTTTCCGCTCGTTCACAATGAAAAAATGGAAAGGAAAATAGGTTAAGGAAAATACATTAAGAAGCTCACTAAATGAATTATTCTTGGAGCAAACTGAAAAAAATGCGCCAAGATAAATGTTTCATCAAAAATTACAAAATTTAATATCTAGGTATAATTGAGTAGTAGAATCGAAATAGGAAAAAAATTGCTATGTTATATCAGGAAAAGTCCGATTTTTATGCCAAAATACCTATGTTAGAATTGTAGAGTCATTAGGTTTTTTTTTAGGTATAGAGATGAAAAATGAGGAACGCCTTCGCCGGGAATCGAACCACGGACCTCTCGGATACGCTTCGAGCATGCTGACCACTACACCACGAAGGCTTACGAAGAAGGCGGGAGAAATACCTTATATACTTCCCCTTTTAAAGGGCGACTAGGAATTAGGGGCCCCAATCGCCAAAGCGTAGTGGTGGAGAATCATCATCCACCACCATTTTAGTTCGGGCGCCATTTGTAGAGACATTAGGTTATTTTGGAAGCATGAGTGATGAAAAATGAGCAACACCTTCGCCAGGAATCGAACCACGGACCTCTCGGTTACACGTCGAGCGTGCTGACCACTACACCACAAAGGCATGCGAAGAAGGCCGGGAGAAATACTTTATAGAATAATGAAATCTAATATATATCCTAATTCGTGCTTTGGAGGCATGGGAAACGCAAGTTAAATTTCGACACTCTCCAATAAAACGAGAGATATAGAACTGCGCCCCCCCTTTTTTTTTTGGTACAAGGTGTACATATAAACATGTGGCAACACAGCAGCGTGTATTTAACGATTGGTTGGGTGAACCAATTTGTTGGCTGAACGTTGCAAAAACTATACAAGTTTAAATGTGGTTAGAGATCGTTTGAAAGAGAATGTCGTGCAAACGATTTACCTATAATGCGCATTTTAAATTGCAAGTTCACCGATTCTCCGAAGACAACAGGAACCGAGGAACAGCTCGTAAAGAGAAATCCAACGTGCAAAGGTGGAAAAGCAGAAAAATGAACTTGAAGAAAACAAGCGGAAAGAGAAAAGCATTTCGTGGGAAAGCGGGTAACTCTTCGCAGTTGGAAGATACTATTTTATCGTATGCGAAGGAGAAAAGAACTTCTGATTTTGTTCTAACTGTTGCAAGCTCGTGAAGAGGTTGGTCGGATGGAGATAAGCCGCGATTTTCGAGAACGTTGCAGACTGGTATGCACAGTTTATGCGTAGAAAATGGTTTGTCACTGCGGTGTTAGGACAACAGTTGCAGAACGTCGTCTGGCAGATTTGACAACGAAATTTTGAAATTTCAGAGATACTTTATTCGCAAGCGGCCAGCTAATGGTTGTATATTATCTGAAATCGGTAAAATAGATCAAACATCGATTTGCTGGCACATGCCTGCATGCTTATTTTAGTACAGTTGCACAAGGAGGTTCATAAGCAGTAGGAATCAAGACTGCAGGTGGTGCGAATCAGTGATGTGCAGTTATGGTAGATATTCTGGCAGATGGAAGTAAACTGCCACTGTGCATTGTGTTAAAGTAAAAAACTATACTCAAAGACGTATCTCCAAATATTTTTCTGCGTACACAGGAAAAGGACGGAAGGCAAGAGAATCTCTTATTGAGCAGGTTAAAAAACAGTTTGAAATAGAAGATCCAATAGTTTGCTGAAACCTAAGAATTTGTTAGTTTGGGACAGCTTCCGATTTCACAGAAGTTCCCGAGGTGAAGGTAAATTAAGTTAATTAAAAATTTATGTAGCTGTTGTTCCTAGAAGCTTAACTTTCATGCTTCAGCTCCTTTGATAGCTCCTTTAAAAGTTCATTCCGGAGACTTTATAATAGTTGGAGGAGTACAGGATACCATGACCTTACATCAAAAGGAAGAATCAAACGTCCAGTATGTGTATAATTGGATTATGGCAGCTTTGGAAAGTATGAGTCCTGAAACCGCTGTTAAAATATGAATTTTTATATGTTTTTGAAATGTGGAACATCCAGTGCTCTCTGAGGACGACATACTGTGGTATATCGGTACCAGCGCTAGTGTTACATGTAATGCAGGCAACTGCTCTAGTGATACCGTCAGTGACCGTGAACAAACACAGAAACATGTTTCTTTTGATCAATAGCAAATATTTTGTCTCAGTGTGTGGTAAGTACTCTTTTTACTTTAGCTGCTTTCACACCTTTAAAAGGAGGCAAATATTGTACATGGTACACACGCCATCCACGGCTCATCCTCGAGAGCGAGAATACGGTATTGGTCAAGATTCGGATTTCTTCGGGTCTACCAGCAAACCTAAACTAAACCAGCTGAAGGCATCCCACGAGGATAATGAATATCCACCAAAAGACCTGGATTCATCGTCACCACTAATGGGTTCTGTTGTCGCTTACACGCCATTAGAATCTCGACTCCATTGGTAAGAATACATTTTGTGAGAAATCAGAGTTCGATTCATATAATTCCGCAGTATTTTTCCAAATGTCGAATTTTGTATCACAGTCAGCAGTAAAATAGACCTTAGATTGCTGTTTGTTATGAAATATTCAACCGATTGAAATCCGTTCCATTGCAAATCTGAGTGGTAATAGCAAACCACACTTGAAATTGCTGTCATCATATTCGTTTGCTTACCGATATCAAAATATTGCTCAGTAAATTAACGTTATATGGACTTTTGTGCTAATTATTCCCAAAGTAAAATTATTTATCAAAAGTGGAATTCCATTGTGTATCCAAAAGTCCCTGTAATTAATTTTCTGCTGAGATGGCAAAAATTTCTTAATAGTAGTTTCTTTTTGAACGAGGCTTTAAAGTGTCTTTCTTATTTTTTTAAATATTTTTCTTATTTTCTGTGCATTGTGCTCCAATATAAACAATACTAATTGCTAACATCGAATTCCGAAACCCAAACTATTCACGATGGATAAAATCAATCTTTTTTTACGAAAAAACGTAGTGACCATCGATCGACAAGATCTTCTTTTAATTAAAAGAAAACGGTACGTAGGTAGAAGGTAGAAGGTAGTTCTTCTACATTGGCAACTTCCTTAATTAGCGCGAAGATAAATGCATGGATGGAGAAAAAGAATTAAACAATAAAACGACTTAGAAGGAATGTATTAAATGCATACGTTTCCCTTTATGCAAAGTCAAGATTGGAGAGATTTTCATTATATATAATGCGGAAGAGATTTTAATGATCAGCAATTTCAAAAGGCAAGTTTTTCATTCCCCCTCCCCGTAAGCAAATATATATCCTTCCTAACTATTTAGAAGGGCTTTTTTATCCCATCAATTCCCGCTTAGGATTTTTTTCCCCTCCCTTCACTTTTTTTTTTTTTTTTTTTTTTTTTTTTTTTTTTTTTTTTTTTTGGTTGTTGTTTTTATTGTGGTAGTGAATGTTAGGCCTTAAAATTGCAGCGGTAAAGAAGTTTTTCCTGCCAAAAATTTTTTATCTTAGTTACTTTAGCTGTTAATAGCTTTTATTTAGTTTGCAGCAGTAGCGCGATTTCTTCGGAAGCGTCGTAGCATAGAAACTCAAGTAGGAAATAATTTTTAAAAAAGCTATGCTTCAAGTACTTCAATTATAGTCAATAACTTCGAAAGCAAATTTAAAACATGCATCAGAAAGTCCCTCTTTACGCGAAGGTGTTAAAAATAATGCATTTTTTTTAAACTGCTTGGGAAGTTTTGATAGTTTGGTATGTTCTTCTGCGTATAGAGGAAGAAAAAATTAGTTAATTTATCGAGTATTTAAAATCAGAAATGGTATTTCTTATCGCAGAAATGTTTTTCAAATGTTTAAAAAAAAATAGTTACTTGGGAAGTTTTGTGGACTCAAAAACTTCAATGTTTCTTGTATATTTTTATATAGCAATACAGTAAGCGGAAATTAAATAATAAAATGCGTTTTTTGTATAATGGCAAAGTTTAATCTATCATTTTAAAAAGCTCGTTCTAATCTTTATGCGTATTCTGTCACGTTTTAATTTTTTCAATTGAATAACCAAAACTTGGAACACAACAACTAGTCTTGCAAGAGTTTAAAAACTAAAATCCAATTTTTAATCATCTTAACCAAACTTCGTATGGTATACATCTTTCTTGCATAAAGATATAATATTGTTGCGAAAAATTCGGCGGTTGCGCCTGTATGTAAGCTTTCCGGCATAGCACTAGGGTTGCCATAAAATAGTGTATGGTAGGGTTGCCAGATTGGCGACTTTATCCCCCATTTGGCGACCAAATTGGCGATATCCCATGGTCCTATCGGGAAGCTTCTAGAATAACTTCCTGTCGAGATATTTCTCGAAACGTGTCGAACTTAAAGAAAAGCTATATAAACCCTTGCTTTTCTGAGAGCCAGTTAGTTGCGAGAGTGTGATTAGTTGTGAAGCAGTGTGATTAATTGTGAGAATTGCGAGAATAGCTGCTGACTGTGATTGCTAAGCTACGCAAGAGTTTTGTGAACGGAAAGCGATCCAGATAGTGCTTTGCCGTGAAGCTACCTTTACAGTATAGCTTGACAGTGTATTGGTGATTGTTCCACGGTGTTTATTATAAGTTTAGTGTTGCCGTGAATTTACCTTTACAGTTACAGCCTGAAGCTGTGTTGCTGATTGTTTCGGCGTATTTATTGTAGATTTTCTATGCTTTTAAAGGTCATTTTGGAACTGTGCTGTAAATAGTGATTCTTGTAAATAAATTGTGCTTTTTATTGTTCTGCATCGTGTTTTCATTGGATACTCTCAAATCCACGAACCCGTATAACGCAACAATATTTTGCTTTTAATTGGAGAGGGAGCTGTAGAAGTATTGGTTGTAAAGTTACAGCGGTTGCAGTTGCTGTTATTACCATACGACTTGGTTTGGTTTCGTGACGCCACCTGTATTTGGAAAATTTTTTCTTGCTACAGAATACTGCTTTTGGTTTATTATCGGTGATGTTTGGCAATGGAGGACACCAGTAAAGATCTATATTCTATGCTGCTTTGCTAGCGTCGAGGACCGCATTGAAAATGATTCCACAGCGTGTGGCACGAAAACGTCAATCAAATGTGTATTTCAACCAAGTTTAAGGAAGCTATGCGGTGAATGAAGTTGCCTCAAAGTTCAAGATTGTTACTTGTAAAAGGAAAGTTAAAGACACAGCCGCAACAAACTGAATTAGGATTTCCAAGGAGACTGGATAGGACAAAGTGGGGCATTTCGCAACAAACTCGATGGAGATTTGCAAAGACGATAATAAAACAAAGTGGTGCATTTCACAACAAACTCGATGAGGATTTGCAAGGACATTGAATGGGATAAAGTGCTGCATTTCCCTGCAAACTCGATGCGAATTTGCAAGGACATTGTATAGGACAAAGTGGTGCATTTCGCAACAAACTCGATGAGGATTTGCAAGGATGTTGTATAGGACAAAGTGGTGCATTTCGCAACAAACTCGATGGGAATTTACAAAGACATTGGGTAAAACAAAGTGGTGCATTTCGCAACAAACTCGATGAGGATTTGCAAAGATGTTGTATAGGACAAAGTGGCGCATTTCGCAATAAACTCTATAAGGATTCGCAAGAACATTGGTTCGGACAAAGTGGTACATTTGTATTTTTCGCAACGTTCGTCAAATCCTGTAGCTTTTAACTGTGGAGAACAATAAAGAATATCATGTATCGCAGGAAGCCAGATAAATTGGCTGCAAATGTGTAACCTTGAACTGCAACTTAAAATTTAATAATCTCGAAACTAACCCTTTATCCGTTTTAGCTCAACAATAGAATGTGATATTACAAGGTATATTCCATCGGACTTCTTGAACTCTAACATTTTGAAAACTGCTTTTGACATTCAGTGCATCTACCCACTCAGTAAAGCATGGCCGCGAGGGATATGCAATCATGACTTTGAGTGTTAGTTACGTTCGCCGGACAAACCATTGGTTAATATGCTAACGCCCCAATGGACCAGTTGCACCATTGACGATGAAGAAAAGGATCTTACTGAACAAATCAAACTCGCATATGCAGCAGTCCTCATAGGTACCTTATCCGATGCTACTGAAGCAACGATTCGATGTTGAAGGAAATGCCTGGCCGCTAATGGCTATCGTTTTGAGCACGCTCTCTAGTTCTATAGGTTAAAAATAAAGTACATTTATTAATTGCTGTATGAATTTATTTCATATTAACGCGCACAACTCATAGTTTTCATTTATTAATGTATATATGCATTTTTAGAAAATTTTATCTATCAGAAATTGGCCATTGGCATAGTAATTTTAAGTCTCATGTAAGGACCTATTTTAATCCAATAATCTTATCACGTTGGCTGTTCTGTACTTCTACTTTCGTCAACATAGACCAAACTTCAAATAAATTGTAAATAGGCTTCGTGTTTCGAAGTTTAGCAGAAAGTTACGAAGTTGAAAGTTTAGGGTGGCTGTTATTTTACTTTGAATTCTGCGTTTGCAATTAGCTTGCCAGCAAAGATTTGCTGACTGTCATACTTCGCGACTGCACAGTCAGAGGGAACTAGCGTTTAAGCTAAGCTTTGCTGATATTGTATACTACATTGTCTTTGACTTAGAATTTGTGTTGGAAAGCTTTATTTTAGCCGCTATTTAACGGATTCTGTTCCTGTTAATTTTCAGTTTGTATAACTGTTTGGTCGATATGCTAACAAAGTTTATTTAACTTTTACTTTGGTTGCGCTACTTTTAGCTATTAAGACAAACTTAAAGAAATATCGGCCAACAATCTTCTATCATTACTGAGTAGTTAGTTGGACCTTGTAAATTTATTAGCATAACCGTATAAGCAGCTTGTATATACTATAACAGTCTAGTTAAGAAAATGGCAATTTTTGGTATTCTCCCAATAGGCGATCTACTACCTAAAATAACTCTGTAGTTACTTTACGGATCGAAAGGTGGCCCACTAAAATTGTTGTTTTTACACATTTTTTTTCCTCAATTTTATCGCACATTCAAAATAAAAGCTAGAGAATTTTTTTAATTAATTAGCTAGTTAAGTATTAAGATGAATTACTCGATATTAATATAACTGAAAGTGAGCCCCTAAATACACTGCTGGCCGCCGTAAATGCAGCACCCTGAACGAAGCATGCAAATAACAGGAAATTCACAGCATGCATTAACGGAGGTGAGATACGCAAATGATTAGAACTTCAGCGCAGACGCACATCACGCACGCCTGTGGCGCCTCTTCAAAGCGCTATTTAAGGCTTGGAGTTTTAGACGATTTCAAGTTCGGCAATTATGTTTTTCTCGTGGTTTTTAAACGATCAATTATGCCTCGTAGTAAACAGCGATCATCGTTTGATCAAGTATCCGAGTTCGACAGAGGAAGGATAGTGGCCTACCGAGAGTGTGGATTATCTTTCAGGGAAATCGGTAGTCGTGTTGGACGAAACCAAACAACTGTAATGCAGATATGTGACCGTTGGATGCAGGAGGGTACGACGGATCGACGTATTCGATCGCATTCACCCCAGTGCACCACTTCACGTGATGACAGGAACACTGTGCGCATGGCAGTGACGGATCGCTCAGTCACATCACGAACCATAGCACAGCACATTCAGTCTGTACATCATCCGTTGCCTGCGCGTACCATTCAACGCCGTTTACAGCAGAGTGGTCTGTCCGCAAGACGTCCATTGCTTCGTCTACCTTTGACGCAAAACCGCAGACGTCTCCGCCGCCAATGGTGCAATGAAAGAAGAATGTTGACGGCAGAATGGAATGAAATTCTTTACTGACGAGTCACGCTTCTGTCTGCAACACCACGATGCTCGGATTCGAGTCTGGAGACACCGTGGAGAGAGATGCTGAACGGCTGCGTTATGCACCGCCACACTGCTCCTGCATCGGGTATTATGGTATTTGGCGATATTGGATATTCCTCTCGTGCTCCTCTAGTACGCATTGCCGGTACTTTAAACAGCGACCGCTACATCTCCGAGGTGTTGGAGCCAGTTGTCCTTCCTTACCTTCAGGGCTTGCTCACAGACATATTTCAACAGGATAATGCGCGAACACACGTGGCACGCATTGTCCAAGGGTTCTTCGTCCATCGCCAGATTGAATTGCTTCCCTGGCCGGCTCGCTCTCCGGATCTTTCGCCGATAGAAAACATCTGGTCCATGATTACTGAACGATTGACCCAGATTACATCCCAAGCTGCCACACCAGATCAACTTTGGCAAAGCGTGGAATCTGCTTGGTCTGCTTAACCCAAGAACACATCCAAAGTATCTTTGAATCAATGCCGAGGCGTTTGGCAGCGATGATCTCCAACAATGGCGGCTACTCTGGATACTGATTCTGGAAGGAATCAAACTTCACAGAACTCTATAAATTTAATTATTTGATACTTGGTCAATATGTTATCTACTAAATAAATTTTGTTGCGATATCTCTTGTCTTTCTTGGTGTTGCAATCTGGGTGGCCAGCAGTGTATTATGGATATGGAAAGTATTAAGATTTTCGCGCATGCAGTGAATGAAACAAGTAAGGAAAAATACACCCGATTTCGTACTGCTATATTTAGTTGCTTGAAAACCAATTTACAAACAATTTGTTGTAAGCAGAGTTTTGAAAGATGAGATAGAATTAATTTACGAGAGATAAATTAAACACTGTTGCCGGTTAAGATAATACTTATTTCCTTTGCTTCTTATTTCAACTGCTGTAATGTAAACGTGTAATTTATTTCAGAGTAAATTGATAACAAACATTCGAAGATAGCATTTGAAAAGCTCTTCACAAATTCAACGGAAAAACTGCATGTGAAAGCAACATTTCTTTTTACAAACAAAATAGTCTGAAAAAGAGGTGGCCCTCTAACTAACAAAATTCTCTAGACCGCCATTTGGGATAATACCCAATTTTTTGTACGATTTCTTTCTGTAATCTTCGAAAGTTATATCTTAGGAATGTTTTACGTCTTTTAGAACAGTCGGTGGTGTCAGAATTCACAGAACTAATAATGTTACTCCATCTAATGCATTGTGAAAGTAGTTTTGTTGTCATTTTCATTTACTTGTTTCAGAGTTGTCATTTATTCGATATCCATATAATGTGTCACCGAGTACGCAAGGCTTAGTAGTCAAAACTAAGTTCCAGTACTTTGAATATCGTTAGTTGAGTTTAATTGCGCAGCAACCGAATACGAAATATTCAACTGTATTCTGAGACGTATTCTGCTAAATTTTCAAAGATTTGACTTTAAACAAGGAACGCTACAGATAAAGCTAAATAATTGGATGCAAAGTCATTTATTTTTTAAGTAAAGGAACTGTTTTCTATTTTTTCTTTATTTTGGGAAAAAATAGTACATATTCCACGTGGAATTGCAGAAGCATGAAATGATGTTGCAAAACTGATTTAGAATTTCATACGTGAATTGCATTTGTGCGCGTAATAATTGAAACGAAATTCAAGAAATGATTTTTTGGTTGAAAAAACAACAAGTAATCGGATTTGATAAATAATCTTATGAAACTAGCATCCAGATGGAAGAACTCGTAAGTTCTGAAAAATATTTCTCGAATAATCGGATAATACGATATTCTGAAAAGAAAATGTAATCGAATAAACATTTCATAGCTACAGAAGTAATCGAAAAATCGATTATTTCGTTTTGATTATCCTATCTCTTATTTGTAAAGCGCCATCTGGGCTATTAACGTTGAAACTTGTTTAATAACATGTATATTTTAACCTCCCGCTGGGAAAAGAATTTGGAAATAATGACAAAGTTTTTTAATCATTCCACATTTAGCTCAGAACGATGAAGAGAATAACTCAATGTTTATATTACGTATCGCATCTGAAAAAAAAAATGCAACATTTTAAAGCAGATTGAAAGTGAGTGTAATTATAATAATTGATTTTCTTTCTGAGGTTCGAAACCTGGTTTACAAACATTATTTTTGTTATAGGAATATGATATTACTGTAAAAGGGTTTAAGAAACTAAAGTTTCAAGCATTATAAAGGCATGAACCGCTGTGATCTGTTTCGTGCTTAGGTTCCCATGGTGGTCCTAGGTTAGAATCCCGGAGTGTACGTTTGTAAATGTGTAGTGCTTTTGCAGCATGTGACTAGATCACTGGTTATTTAAAATTCTAAATTAAATATGATTACACCAATTTAAGGCCACTCCCTCCACATTGTTCTACAAATTTAAGGCCACTGCATTCGCAGTAGCAAGCGAGGAAAATAGTGTCGATATACATTTTGTGGAGTCATTAGGTTATTTGGAGGCAGAAGACGTGAAAATGAGCAATGCCCTCGCCAGGAATCGAACCACAGGCCTCTCGAATACGCGCCGAGCATGCTGACCGCTACACCACGAAGGCATGCGAAAAAGGCGGGAGAAATACCTTATATACAAAGGGACTTTGTCCTTCTCTCCCTCTGTTTAGAACTTGGACTGTGAACCGTTGGTGTAAACAATAAACCAAAAAGAACAAATAATTACGCAGTATATACGCCTCTTATGACGTAAGAGATTTTGCGCAGTAAAGATTTTGCACCCATTTCAGTGTTCCAAGAATGATTCATTTCATTCTAAAATTTATAGCATCAATTTGGCACCGCCTGGATGCTGCGCCCGGGGACAGGTGTCCCCCCTTGCCCCACCCTAGCTACGCCACTGTATTATAGGTAAATAAATAAGTTTTAAATTTCTGTTTTTCTTTGTGTGTCGCCAAATTTTGAAATCGTTAAAAGTGTGCGGCGACAAAAAAAAGTTTGAGAATCACTGATCTAAAAACTAAAACCAGCTCATGTAACAGCTTTTATGAAATTTTACTAATAATATAAATCAGACTTTCCTTTTTTTTAGATAATTGTGTTTGTGCTTTCAATAAAATGCTTTCCCCCGGATTTTCAATCAAAAACTTTTCTGTCAACGACAGCTTGAACTGTTCGTGTTACTTAATCATTTAAATAAATATCTTGGAGGTGTTTTTCCTGCGAAGAAGTAAAGCATCTAAATTAAAAAAAGGAAAGTGTGTTCTTTTTTTTTTTACACTCTATCAGGACTTAGCATTCTGTGTGTATTCTTTGAGAACATGGTAAATTCTGTAAAGGGTTCTTATCCTTACGTTCTAAGTCCTGAACTGGAACAGGGAGCGGAAGGTACGCTATGTTCTGATGTAACTGCTGGGCTGGAGAATAACTGCACGTGAAGGGATTTGAAATCCTCTTTTATTCAATTACTATTAAATACAAACCTCCCAATTCGGGAGAGATACAGAACGTAACAGACCACACTTTGGTCGAACTTAACAATCAAATAAATTTAAATACTAAACCTAAAATAGAACTTAATTAAACTTTGCTTCGCAGAGCAATTCGCGGAAGTTGGCCTCTATCTAAAAGGGTGCGTAGCAAGGTATACTAAATACTACCGCACTTTAATTTATTTTACAATGCAATCACGTAGTAAGCACTATGGCTTATAAATTTAAACTGCTAGCTGGTCAGGCGAACGTTGAGCAGCGTGACCGTGATCTGAGGCAAAGCTCTCACACACCGAGAGGTTTCTACCTCTGGCTTAAATAGTGCTTGGCTGAACTTCAAAAATTAGCATAAGCTAAAAACGCGCGCTTCTTCTGACAGGAAGTTGAAGCAGAGAGGAGATAGAAAAGATTTAAATTAAAATAAACTTGGTTAGTTTAACTAAAACCTTACATACTTCCCGCCAGAATTGCGATAGTTAAACTACTTTGGTCCAAACGGACCATGTTGAAAACTAGCAATTCTAAATAGTCGAAAATTTCACTGTTCTAAACTTAGGCCAACTCTTACAAGGCAATATATGTTTGTGTAAAATACAGACGAAATTTTCTGGAACAACAATCTTCAACATTTTTTTTTTCAAGTCTTATTCTTCAAACAGTCTTACTCCTTCCAGCAAAATCTGGAAGGAAAACAACTTTAGTATGACATAATAACAGAATAATTCTAAGTGGTACAAATCCTTTTTTTTTTTTTCTGTGTAATTTTGCACACACACATTATCATTCAAGCACAATTAAATTCTTCCCCCGTATGCTCTCTCACCGGTGTTGGATGTAAAGCAAACCGCCATTGCGGGTTTTTATGTGTTCGGGGGTGTTCAACTCTTCCACCTACAATCGACTAACATTAGTTAGAACTTGACATACGAGACCTGAAAAAAACGCCCTATAACCAGCTAATCCTAAGGTTCTCACTAGCTTTATGTCTAACACTTTAAGTGTATTTGGTGGAGAGCCTAATTAACACTTGCATTCTAAAATAGTGAATCTTTAACTTTTCATGCATACAAATTCGCAGTTTGCACACAACATTCACATTAATATTGCACTTAACGTGCATTGCTAGCATAATATTATTTGTTACATTTCATAACACATTAACAATTTCACAGCAATCCTGAAATGCAAATAGAAGTTAAATTTCTAAGCTTACAGAAATATAGGTTAAATTTCTAAGCTTACAGCAAGTGCTTCCTATTCCTTTCTCAAGGTACTTTCTTGAAATATCAAATTACATTGAATTAATAGTCTACAGACTAAATCGTGTTTTTCAATTTTCCGAATTTTCATTCTAGACATTTTACAAGTCTTTAGACAAAGCGTCGTACAAAATCATTTAGTTAACATATTCTTTTCAGCAATTCATTGCTTTTACAGAATTAATCTATTTACAAAATTAAGTAATTTTAAATCTTTAAGAATTACAATTTCTTTTAACAAAACATTTTACTTTCCATATGAGAACTTATCGCTCACTTGGCGTAAAAGTCAACCTCGCTTGAGGTAAAATCAGTCCTGCAACTTGCAGTATACTCAAAAATTAACTAAACTTTTGAATACGAAATTGTACTTATCTTATTATGATCGTCCATCCTTTTCTTGGCCCAATCTTTAAAACTTGAGTAAGTTGTGGCCTGGTTCAGTTTCCTCGTTTTTCGTTGTTCTTTCGGAGCCTGCTCGTCTCTTTTTCTTTTGAAATTCCGTCGTTGTATCCTCGGCAATTTCCTTTGTAGAGGAGGTTGCTCCGCTGGACGTTTGGTGGACTGGGCCCTTCTCTCCTGGGCCCTTGCTCGTTGCTTGTCCTGGTTCCTGCTGTATTCGGGAAGTTGATTCTCAGGCTGCAATCGACGTTTCTTGCTTCTCAGGCACCTGTCCGATGATTCCACAGTTCTTTTGGATACATTGGGCTTCCCTTGCCCATTCTGCTTTCTTCTCTTGGTGCGCTCGTAATTCCGTTCGTAGATTTGTTCACCTGCATCGTGAGACTTTCTTTTGAAACCACCTTTTTGGTTCTTATTTCTTTGTTGGGGGGGAGCTTTCTTCTTCTGACATTTCGATGCCGTTGTAGCTGGTTCCTGCTGTTTTTGCTGACGTATATCTTCCTGGCTAGTCGATTGCCTCGGATCCTGAAACGAATCTTTAAATACAGCCATTTTGCTGCGATTATAGAACGGTTTTATTTGGTCCACATTCGCTTTGAGCGTTTGACCATCATTTCTTTTTAATATAACCACTGCCCCCGTAATTTGTTCAATTGTGAACGGGCCTTCAAAACGCGGAAAAAATTTCCCCACCTTTTCCTCTGGGGCATTTGACAAGTTGTGTTTAATCTTCAACACTTCATCTCCCACATTGTACTTGACCTCTCTTCTTTTTAGGTCATAGTACAATTTCTGTTTTCTTTGGGCCATTTCTATATTTTCCGTCGCTTCCCGTATTAACTTTTGTATATCACTCATTTTAAATTCTTCTGCCCTTTCCTGTACAAAGAACAGTTTATCTAGGGGGGTCAAGATCTTTCTTCCTAAGAAGAGTTCAGCGGGTGTTTTTTGTGTAGTATCGTGTTTGGCGGTCCTAAGGGCAAATGCAAATTCATTTATATGGCTATCCCAGGTAGAGTGATAGTTTTTCACATAACTACGAATTATTTTCACTACATTTCTATTCACCCGTTCCGCTATGTTTGACTGCGGACGATACGGGACCATCTTTAGATGACGTATGCCCAGTTTTGCACACATTTCCTCAAACATTTTACTAACAAACTGAGGACCATTGTCTGAAATAACTTTTAGGGGCGCCCCGTATTTTAAAATATACTTATTTAGAATTGAATCTACTACAATTTTTGCAGACGCGCGTTTTAACGGAATTAACTCTAACCATTTGCTAAAATGATCCACTATAACTAAAAGATATCGGCTTTTATTAACTTTACTTCGAGGGTAAGGTCCAAGTAAATCGATGCCTATTATTTGATTTGGGAATTCTGATTTAATACTATTTAGGAACCCGGCCGGGCGGAAATTAACATAATTATTTAATTGACATGTTGGGCACGACTGGACATACGCCCTAGTAAACTTTTGCAGTTCTGGAAAGAAAACTGCCTCGCGAACTCTCTGAACAGTTTTTCTTATACCTAAATGAGCCGAAATGGCACAATCATGCAACTCTTCTAATACATTCAACCTCATGCTAGCTGGGATAACCGGTCTATATTCATGATTCTCATTAGTAGCTTTCGTATAGAATAACAGTCCGTCAATTAATTCGTAATTTTCGGCCCTATTTCTTATCGGCACAATATCCGGATGATTGAAATTCTCAGGGTCGGCCAAATAATTGTATATATTTTTGAACTCCGGATCTTTTTTGAGTTCGGCTATTACTGTTTCACGAGAATCTAATACTTTGGATGTTAACATGGCTATCTTAATTACACTTCCATTTTCATCTAAGTTAATTCTGCTTAAAGCATCTGCCACAACATTTTCTTTTCCCGGCGTATGTTTAATTATTAGGTTATATTCCTGTAATTTGAGAGCCCACCTTATTAATCTGGGTGATAAATTTTTTCCAGAATAGAGTCTAGTGACCGCCGCGTGGTCGGTATATACAGTTACTGGAGAACTTCCAAAGAACACACGAAATTTCTGTACTGATGCTAACACTGCGAGAGTTTCTCTCTCTGTTGCGGAATAGTTTCTTTGGGTTTCATTTAATGTTCGGCTGAAAAAAGCCACGGGCTGACCATTTTGGGAAAGCACTGCACCAATCGCGAAATCTGAAGCGTCCGCTGAAATCTCTAATCCCTTATCCCCTTCTGGAAATTTTAAGACGGGAGCTTGAGTCAATGCGTCTTTCAATTTTTGAAACGCCAAGTTGGCTTCTGCTGACCACGAAAACCTAGCTTTTTTTCTTTTCAACTTTAGCAGTGGCTCAGCTATTTTTGCAAAGTCTTTAATGAAAGCCCGGTAATATGAACACATCCCGAGAAACGACGATAATTTCTTCGCTGTTTTAGGAACAGGATAATTTCTAATGGCTACTATTTTTGACTGATCCGTTTCGATTCCCTTTTGGGAAATTTTAAATCCTAAATAACGTAACTCTTTTGCGGCAAATTTACATTTAGACGCATTTATCTTTAAACCAGCTTCGTTTAACAATGAAAATACTTTTCTTAAATCTTGTAAGTGTTGTTCTAGAGTACTACTCGTAATTATAATATCGTCTAAATATATGAAAGTGCTTTTACCAAGGACTGGTCTTAAGACGATGTCCATACATCTTTGGAACGTTGCCGGCGCGCCGGATAATCCGAACGGCATTCTAAGAAATGCGTACGTACCAGATTTCGTTATGAACGCGGTTTTGTGTACGTCCTCGGGTTTTACCCCAATCTGAAAATAGCCACTCGTGAGATCTAATGTAGTCATGTATTTTGTAGACGAAATATTTCGAATAATTTCTTCAATTATCGGCAACGGATATACAGGATATTTTGTAACTGAATTTAACTTGCGATAATCTATAGCAAAACGCCACCGCTTCGGGTGCGTAATCGGGTAATCATTATTTTTCTTACACAGGACAACGGGGCTAGCATAACTGCTAGAAATTGGCGTGATGATTTTATTCTTTAACATCTCTTTAATATGATGTTCAATTATTTCCTCTTTTGTCCTATCATATCTATATGGCTTTTGCCTAACTGGCTGAGCGTCCCCCGTGTCAATGTCGTGGTTCACCACCTGCGTAAAGCCTGGTACATCACTAAATAAATTCGCAAAGTGACTTACCAGACCTTGGATTTTCTCTTTTTCCTCTGCTTGTAAATGTTCCAAGTCCAGCTGCGGGGGCTTATCATTCTTCGCTTCAATTGGCTTCATATTTAATGTTAGTTCTCCCCCCTTGAAATCAATTTTTGCTTCTGCCAAACTAAAAAAGTCCACACCTAGAATAATACAAGTCTGCAGGTTACGCACAATATAAAACAGGATTCTTACCTGTTCGTTGTTGATACGCACGAACAATGGTACTTTTCCTAAACAGCTACATTTTTCTCCTTGGGCCGCTATGACATCCGTGTCTCTTGCACTAAAAATTCTGTAACGTCGAAAGTGCTTCTTAAAGAATCTTTCCGATACGAAGCTGCTTTGGGCTCCTGTATCCAAGAGGGCTGTCGCCGGTATGTTGTTGATTAGAACTTCAATCTTCGGCAAACTCAAATTCTTAACGACCACGGTGTTTAAATTGATTTTGGAAGGGTTTTGCGCTGCTTCGGACTTCTTCACCTTCCTCGAAGAAATCCCTCTTAGTTTAAATTCTTTTTCTTCTGGTTGCCCTCGGAATCTTTGCTTGTTCTTCTATTAAATTCCCTTCGTTCGCCGCTCGCTTTAGGAGACACATCTTTCTTCGGCCATTGCTTCGCCTTATTCCCGTAACTTTGATTTTGCTTTTGCTGCGGTCTTGGCGAACTCCACTGACTTCTTCGCTCAAATTGGCGTCGTCGTTCGTTGTCGGCTGTTCTTCGGCTTTCAAATTGTACCGCGAGCTCAAATAATCTGTCTAATGTTGTTGGATTTCTTAGTTCGATGAAATCTTGAACTTGGGGCAGTAGCCTAGGAAGTATAACTTGAATAATTTCAGGATCCGGGCGACTTCCATACAAAAGCTTGAAAACTTGAATTTTCCTCAAAATAAAATTAGACAAATCTTCTATTCTTTCTTGGTATCGGCTAAACAGTTCAGCTTCCAATCTGGCTCGATCTCGCACCACGGGAAATGCTTTCACTAGAGAATTCTTGAAATTTTCATACGTGTATGTGGGGCTTCCTGGTTCCCCCAAGAGATTCTTTCCGATGCACTTGAACCAACTTAGCGCTTGGCCCTTCAAAGCGCTGGTAGCAAGAGCGACTTTCTGAAATTCGTGGACTGGATATAGCATGAAGTGGGAGTCTAGCTTTTCCAGGAAATTGATTACGGCTGTCTTGCCGTCAAAACTTGCCGCTGGCTTCATGGCTGCTCGCATGGTTTGTACGATGTAGCCGAATCCTTCTATGCCAGGAGGTGCTATCTCAGGATTCTGGACAGGTACAGCAGGTGTCTCAGGTTCGTCTTCTTGTTGCTGAGGCCATCCTCTTCTTTCTGTGCGGGCGCCATTATCAGGACTTAGCATTCTGTGTGTATTCTTTGAGAACATGGTAAATTCTGTAAAGGGTTCTTATCCTTACGTTCTAAGTCCTGAACTGGAACAGGGAGCGGAAGGTACGCTATGTTCTGATGTAACTGCTGGGCTGGAGAATAACTGCACGTGAAGGGATTTGAAATCCTCTTTTATTCAATCACTATTAAATACAAACCTCCCAATTCGGGAGAGATACAGAACGTAACAGACCACACTTTGGTCGAACTTAACAATCAAATAAATTTAAATAAATTAAAATAGAACTTAAATTAAACTTTGCTTCGCAGAGCAATTCGCGGAAGTTGGCCTCTATCTAAAAGGGTGCGTAGCAAGGTATACTAAATACTACCGCACTTTAATTTATTTTACAATGCAATCACGTAGTAAGCACTATGGCTTATAAATTTAAACTGCTAGCTGGTCAGGCGAACGTTGAGCAGCGTGACCGCGATCTGAGGCAAAGCTCTCACACACCGAGAGGTTTCTACCTCCGGCTTAAATAGTGCTTGGCTGAACTTCAAAAATTAGCATAAGCTAAAAACGCGCGCTTCTTCTGACAGGAAGTTGAAGCAGAGAGGAGATAGAAAAGATTTAAATTAAAATAAACTTGGTTAGTTTAACTAAAACCTTACAACTCTTCTACTTTGATATATATTGTAGGTTAAAAAATGCCTTTTTTGACAGTAGTATTACTGAAGGTATAGAAATGTTTATTCTTTCTAAATAAATATCGAATACTTGATGTTGTCATAGCAACATAAAATGTAAAAAAAAAATATCTGTAAAAGGCA
Organism: Stegodyphus mimosarum; assembly: GCA_000611955.2. NCBI lineage: Eukaryota > Metazoa > Arthropoda > Arachnida > Araneae > Eresidae > Stegodyphus > Stegodyphus mimosarum. The sequence continues at coordinate 55,844 of KK112588.1, forward strand.
AATATTAAAGTAAATAATGCAAACTAATTGTTTGAGAAAACAAAACGGCGTGAATCTAGGTATTTGCTTGAATTAGTTTTTATTTTTCGGAAAGGAACGCAATACTATGTTTCATTATAAAGTCATCATGTAAGTTATAATTCATTCCTCCTAAGATTAGATTTCATTAGTTGCTTTTAATTTACATTTTTGAAGCGACGGTTTAGTTTCGGAAATATTATTAAATGCACAGACTTCCAAAGGCAGACATTTGTTTACATTTCCTAATCTCAGCTGCGAGTAGTTTAAGAAAAAATCAAAATTTCATTTTTAATCATTCTGTGTAAATGTGAAGATATCTTTGGGAATCCGAGTCTGCATAAATGTCAAGATATTTTCGTGAATCCGAATTATACATTTTATGTAAATGTTAAAATAATTTATGAATTCTAATTTTAGTTGTAGCCAAGTGTTTATAACGCAAATATACAAGATGGATGAAAGATGATTATGTTTAGACAAATCATAAGGCGGGAAATAAAAGTGTAGTTTTATACAGGGTGGATCTGAACAAGTGGGCAAAACTTTAGGCGGTGACAGAAGGTAGCTATCCGAGAAATATTCGTCACAGAATGTATGTTCGGAACGCAAACGGTGCATCGCTAGGTGACATTGTAAGTAAATGCTCTAAAAAGGAACGGTCCCTCACCCAACGGCATTTTCTACCGTGGATTGCCGAGCAAACTGCTGGTTATATTGTAGAGTCATTAGGTATTTATGAAGCAAGAGAGATTGAATCGAACTACAGACCTCTCGGTTACGCGTCGAGCGTGCTGACCACTACACCACGAAGGCATGCCAAGAAGGCGGAAGAAATACCTTATAATACGAACCACGAAATTTCCATGGTGATGGATTGATCCAGATGGTCCCATAGCTTGGCCACCAAGATCCCCGGATATCTGGTGTTTCGAATTTTTCCTTGTAGGGTTATATGAAAAGGTCATGTGGCCACTCATTGCCAACCATGTTTCCAGGTGCCAGAAAATTAGCGTAAACATTTTTGAAATGCGAATGAATCAGTATTATGTATGATGAATTATAACTTTGTCCTTCTCTCCCTCTGTTTTGAACTTGGACTGCGGACCGTTGGTGTAAAGAGTAAACCAAAAAGAACAACTAACTACGCAGTATATACGCCTCTTATGACGTAAGATATATATATCCACCTACATCTGTAATTTTATTCTTTGTAATTCTTTTATATTATGTTTCTAACGTAAATATTTTAAAGTTATTATTCGAATCATTATTGGGAGGGAATTCTCTTTTATGTTACATTAGGAAATTATTAATTGTTACTTCTTATATAGATAGTTCTGGTGTACTGGAAATGTACCCATGTGATTTTTTTATCTAGTAATTTTTTTTTTATTTCTAATGGCAGATTATAAAGATAATTGCAGGGAGAACAAGCAGCGATAAAAGAAAACACCAAAACTAAAAAAAAGAGTCCACAGCATAATCTATGAATGTTTTTTGTGTCTTGCCGCCCTCTCCCAAAGTGATCCAGCATTAAGTACAGTGCAACGACTTGTGCTCGGCATATCTTGTGAAGTTTGCTCAGTGTACAAATTGGGCTGGGGACAATGTCCATTCGATGCAGATGTTTACATGGTCAGTTAGCAAGACGAAAGATAGCAATGGATTTCTTTCCGGGCCATAAGGGAATGTCAGGAATTCTGTTAATCCATACTTTCTGACTGTTCCTTTCAATAGCGTCTTTCCAGAAAGATTCTTTGTAGTAATTTTTCATTACTTCTTTGGTAGTGTAAAAGAGGATGTAGTTATCAATTTTAGTTGGAGAATAATGGTCTCTTTCTTTGCCAACAAATCTGTCTTTCCATTTCCATAAAGGCCACCAGTGTAATGGTCACCATTGCGTAACAACTTCTTTGCCATCCTGAATTATATTTAGTAACTGCTGACATTTTGAATCATCAACAGACATTGGGGTTTCAAAGGAAAAAACCTGATGTATACACCGCATGACTTCCTTGTACGGAATATTAAATTATACGCACTTTTTCCTAAATTTCATTTAAACTTATTTCCTTGAATTTCATTAGAGATATATTTCTCATTCAATTAATTCAGTTCTCACTTCGCGACGAGGTAAAAATACACAAAACCTGAAAATATCTTTTTTAAAAACTGAAAAATATAAAACACCATATACAGGTAAAATAATTAAAAAAAGAACTTTACAATTAAAATTACACTTTTTACGCAAGAACAAGCAATTCGGCCAGCGGGCAAAAAGGCAGATTTTTCGGTGCACAAAACTAGAAGTTTCCTTTTGGTCTCACTCGGTGAAAAGACACTTAAGGTGCAGAAAAATTTAAATCCCTATTCTGCTAAGTTTCAAATGTAAAGAAATATGGCTGATATGTTAAAAAAACTAGGCTTAGCAGCACTTAAAAAACTCTTAAATTTTTTATACTTCTACTACTATTGCATGCAGAATAACTAAAGCATAAAAACCTTAACCAGAAGATAAGAAAAATATGATTGAATCATATTTAAAACAAAAAATTCACAGTTTACCAACATACAAAAATAAACGGAGGCGAGTAACAGGCAGAATATATATATATATATATATATATATATGTAATAATAAAATTCCATAGTCAAAAGTACACGTAAAACCCTAACTTAAATTTCGTCTTTTATTTTTGTTTTTTCCCCAATCAATATACTAAATGCATATTCTTTTCATTTTAATGGCGACGATCTCTTATTCGAAAGTACGTGGAATTAAATTCACAGCCCCGTAGTCAAATTGATTTTCCCGCTTTTTCTACACGTACAGTTATTGAATGTTCTGGAAATATTTAAAGCGAATTGGATTGGCTGACGAGGCTGACATCATTTCTTGGAAGCTCCGCCTTTCCAGAGATTATAAAAGGACTCTCAAAGGAATATCGAGCGGTCTGCCTTCGATCGAGTGTGGCATGCTGGTTTAATATGCAAGTTATCGAAATTGAACCCTCCTTTAAGTTTCTGATATCTCATGATTTCCTATTTAGAAGATCGTACCTTCCAAGTCCGCTGTGGTGATGCTTTGACCACACATAAAAATATTCATAGAGGACTGCCTCAAGGTTCCGTCATCTCTCCAGCAAACTTTAATCTATATGCAAGTGACATGCCCATGCCGCAAAATGCAAAAACCCTTTAATATGCCGATGATACGGTAATACTTACTAATTTCTTAAACCCGCAACATGCAATAGACAAACTGAATAGCCAAATTAAAATAATAGAAAAATGGTGCAACAGATGGAAAATCAATCTTAATCCGGCCAAATGCTCTATAGTTATGTACAGAAGATATAAGGAAAAACTACCCTCTGGATATCAATATAAAAATTCATGATACTCTTATCCCTTCGGCCAATTCGTACAAATATCTTGGAGTGTATATTGATGCACAGCTCACTTTCAAAGAACACATCAGTTATATCACCAACAAAGCTAATGCAGCTTTTATGGATGACTCTTTACCCGCTTCTAGGGAAAAGTCTAAATTAAATCTGAACACTAAACGCAATCTTTACCTGATGCTTATTCGACCAATTCTCTTATACGCAGTCCCCACTTGGGCCACGGCTTGCAAAACCCATAGAAAGAAACTTAGCTATCTACAGAATAAAATTTTGCGCTCAATAACCTCAGCACCCTGGTTTATTAGAAATATCCAGCTTTATCAAGACCTGAAAATTCCTGAAATACAAGATTCGCACAAATTCTTTACCCAAGTTCAGAATTCACCATATAATGCTATTAAAAATCTCGCAAATTATGATCCAACGGAAGAAAATCTGGTTAAGCGACCACGTTCTATTCATCACAACTCAAAGTGGTGAAAGTGTACATATTGTAAATAGTACTCAGTATTTAATTGCATTTCATATACTCAAGAATTCGTGATATGATTTACTATTTTTGTGTTGTGTTTTAAGCGTATTTTTGTTATCTGGCAAAACCAAATTACGGACTTTGTGAACAGTCATTTGAAATAGCCTTATGGACTATTATTTTTCGTCGTGAAATCGCTTAACAGATTATCCTGCAACGTGATTGGTCCACGTGACCCCCACGCCCAAAAAAAGGAATAATCAAATTCTATCTAATTAAACAAGAATTACGTAGCATAAAACTCACTTCTCCATTGTTATTAGATCATTATTATGCAGTAGATTGCAATACTATAGGCCTACGAGAGTTATTTACTCTTAAATTAATAACACTTTGAGTTAATACCAGCAGTATGTATCAACGAACCAGAACGCGACCTCAGGTTACGTGATTTGATTTTGACTTACTCTCCGTATCTCATGTTCATTTCAGTCACTGCAAATAGCACGCACTCAGCACCTGCTCAAACATTTTTCGAATGTTTCTACATCTACAAAAGTATATCAATTTATAATTTCATGACTGCCTTGCTGTATGACTTTGCCACATAGACCATTCTTTCGCCTAAGGGCGCGGTGCTAAGCACCTCTGATTTAAAAGTGAGCGGCCGGCCTTACTTGATATATAGGTTAAAACTCATTAGTAGTTGACACCTTGAACCGAAAGTACTGTCTTGATCTTGATCTTGATATCGAGCGGTCTTTTCATTAATGTAACGATGGAGTAAACTTCAATACAAAAAGTTATTACTTGTTGTTTTTTATTTACTCCGAGGATCTGAATTTTGTAACTGCTGTTTTTCACAGAAAATAATAAATGGATCCTGTTTTTTCTTATCGTCTGTTACTTTGAGCTACGACTACATATGGCACATCTCATATATATATGTATATATATGTGTGTACTTTTGCTGCGGCCTGTTGCAATCTAGAGTGACAATTGATTACAACTACAATAGGTGGTGCCCATCTACATGTTATAGCAGTCCTATATACAAACTTTCAACGTTCTGAGGCTACTTGTTTTTGACTTATGCGAGATGCATACATAACGTACGAACAGACGTCATGAAAAAAAATATCTTCTGAATCCATTTTAAATCAATTTTAAATCAATTTTATAAATCGTTTAGGGAAAAAGAATCCTTTTTTTCTGTTCTTACGTACAGATGTCACCCAAAAACATCGTTAAATTTCTTTCGATAGCAGTCAAAATGGATGTTTTCTTTGAAATATGATACCAGAGAATTTTCGCGATTACAGAACTTCCTTTACTTCATGCAAGGAAGTAAAAATGGATAAATAAGAGCAGCTTTGGGATCAGAAAAAATAAATCATAAAATCAGCACATAAAATATTTGGATACATATTTGATAACTTCAGTCAGGTCACAATAGTCTTTGTAAAGAATAAATTATAATTACCGATTGTTTGTGTTAAGTTCGCAGAAATCTTCTTTGATGGTCATCTATGGGAAGTGGTTCCTGCGAGAGGATTCCTTATAGTTTAGAAAAAAAATCCAATTAATAACGTTAATACTCCATGACGTTTTAACGTAACTTCGTTTCAAGTTTAATTACGTATTTCTTTATCTAAATGTAAGATAACAGCTGATCTGAAAAATAATGTTTGATGCAGTTCTAATTTAAATAATGGGATTAATTATTTTCCAAGCAGAAGAATACATTCTCTTTATTTGAAGATAGGATTATTTTTCTAAGCACAAGAAAATATGCATTAGCGAAAGAATACACGTCATACCTTGTTTTAATGTTGCCTTCACTGTATAAAAGAGTACTTAAAATGCGAATAATTTCTTTTCTAAAGAAAAGAATAAACTTGTATCGTCTGCTGTAATAATTTTCTGTATTGAAGTCTCTGGAATAAATATATGGCTATCAAATGCAGCGTAAGAATAAAAGTTGTTCTCTTTTATTAACTTAGTTTAAGAGCAAACTGCATTTACTTTTTAGATGCAAACAATGGAAAGATTTTTGCCAATTTAGTTAAAAACAGGACTGCATGAATACGTTCTCTTTTATTGATACGACTACATTGTTTCGTGTAAAGTATGTACTCCGCATAGAAATTTCGTGACTGTTATTCTTATGCACCTAATTTTCGTTAAAAGGTATGTGAAAACAGTCCGTTTGAAATTTCTATTTTATATCTGCTTTCATGTATTGCGCAGTAAAGCTTTAGAAGTTTTCTTCTATTAAATATTCTGGTGTTCTTTGTAATTGCTTGACGTAGTATAAACTTTTATTGGGATACATTTGTATTTTTTCCATTTCAATTTTTGACAGAAGAAACCTTTTTCGAGCATATTTCTTAAAAAAAAGATAAAGAAAAAGAAAAAAAAAATTCTATTGCCTGTTTAGGAAAGACAGAAGCTCATGGACTTCTTAGAGCCATTTTGCAACAAGTGTTATTTACCTCATGGGTCTTATAAATAAAATAGATTTTTAGTTAGCTACGTATAAAAGGACGTATGCAAATTTTATAATTTTTTCCATTATCATCTACACCCAAAATAAACTGAAGTGGTTGGCATGAAAGCGCATCGTCTGCAAGCTTTCTTCTTATTTTTTTATTATTTTATTTCTTCTTATTTTATTCAAACAGAAATAGACTTTTGAGAATTTTATTACACTTTAGTTTATACCATTTTGCGTTCGAAAACAAAATACAAAAAGAACCAACAGAACTTCTCAAATGAAAATTCTTGAGTTCACTTTTTATTTTATTCAAACGCAAAAAAATAATTTATGAGTTGTTAACGTTAAGTATTATTGTTCTTTAAGGTGATAAAAAAAATCTATAAAGTTTTTAGTCCAAAGGGGCTTTGTCCCTGAAGGACTGTTGTTTTCGTTTTGCGATTTTGCGTCGGAAGCATTAAAAGTCTGTATCACTTTTCAAACTGTTGCCACAAAATATTGCAGCCCTGTATTATATTTAAAGAAATTAAATAATGAAGAATGTGCATAAATCTATGTATGTTTCTCGCATTGTCATAAAACGACGGTACCTACAGCCATCGAATTTCGAATGCCGACATCCTGCTGGGAATATGGGCATCTGGAAACCCAAATTTGAAATTTGGAATTTTGTTTTATGAACGATTTCATATTTTGTAAAACTTTAACGAATTTTTGATGAACAAACTCGAGGATTTCTAAGCGGGCCATGGCAACGTTGTACAGAAAAAAAACATTTTTATCTGCTGCGCTTGAGACTGTGTGTAGGAAATTCTAAAGATATGCTAAATTTAAAATTATTTTGCGGTATTGTTCTTTAACTGAATTTTATGGTTTAAATGCGAAGAACATGATATTCAATAAGTAACATACAAAATGTTTAAAAAACGCCCCTTTGTACGTAATTTAAAATCTGAAGCCTTTCAGATTTTCTTTATTATTTTTTTTCCTTTTTTATTTCAAGTATTTAGGTGGCTGGACAAGCTAGAGGTTAATTTAAAAACAACATGATTTCACATTGCAGGCTTCATAAACACTTCGGGAAAAAAACCTCTTTCGGAGGAGTTAATATTTTCAGTAAGCGGATTTGTGGTAAATAAAAGTATTGCCATTTGAAAATTATTTTTTGCAAGCCTCGTGTGCAAGCGATACAATGAAATAAATGCACAGCTACATCCATAATATTTTCAGCTCAAAGGGCGTTAGCCCAGAAGGGCTATTAATTTCCTTTTGTCATTTTCCGTTAGTTCTCTATAAATGTCAGTTCACTTTTAAAACTGTTGTTGCCATCAAATATTAGAGCCCTGTTTTATATTTAAAGAAATTAAATAATGAACAACGTGCATAAATTTATGCATGTTTCTCGCATTGTGATAAAACGACGTTACCTACAGCCATCCAATTTTGAATAACGTACGTTTCCACACGAATATGGGCATCTGGAAGCTCGAATTTGGAATTTATTTTATTATCTGTTTCATATTTTGTAAAAGTTTAAGGAATTTTTTATTAACAAATTCAACGATTTCAAAGCGAGCAATGGCAACACTGTACGGGGGGAAAAATTTATCTCCAGCGCGCGAGACGAATCGAATTGGATCGAAAATTCGAAAGGTATGCTTATTTTAAAATTATTTTGCGATATTGCTGTCGAGCTGAATTTTATGGTTTAAGGGCGCAAAACATGATAGATATTTAATAAATAAAGGTAACCCACAAACCGTTCAAAAACGCCCTTTTGGGCATAATATAAAATCTGAAAGCTTTCAGATATTTTTTTTTATTTGTTTGTTTGTAAAATAAGTGCGTAAGTCTCCGTATGGCGATAGTTTACGAAGAAATAATATCATGGCATGTACTTTTTCTTATACCATTCCTAACAGGTATTTTTAATAGTTTGTTCTAAATATATAATTTTATTTTCAATATCTTGAATTTTTTATCGGATTTACTCTTAATTAGTATACTTTTTATAAATGCTTAGCTTAAAAAACCCTACAAGCGAGTATTCCGTATTTAAAGATCGTGCCACTAAGTATTATTGGTTTAGGAATCGCACACCTGTTTGCCAAAAGGCATTTGTCTCAGCAAGGCTGTTCGTGTTCGATTCTGAGCTGTGGAATATGGAAACGTCTTGCCACATGATCCTTTAAATAAATCACAAAGTAAGCGTAGTTTTCCAAGTAAAAAAATCTTATGTGTGCACCACTTGACTTCTTTGTACGGAATATTGAATTATACGCATTTTTTCTTACACTCTGGCGCTAGGTTCACTTATCAGCGTTACATCTCATTCATTTTATAACTCAGAATGCTCAAAAATTAAATCACCTGAATAATTATCTAATCTTTACCACATGTTCTATTCAAATACTATAATAAATCTAAAACGATGTGTAAAAGATATTAAAAGAAACCAAAACAGTTTTTAAAAGACGATTGAATATTTCTCACTCAATTAATTCAGTTCTCACTTCGCGACAGGGAAAAAAAATACATAAAACCTCAAAATGTCTATACTAATAATTACGAAGTAAATCTTAAACGCTTATTTCCTCGAATAAATTCCAGACTGAATTAAACATGACTTCATTCGCAATAATAAAAGAAGACATTATGCGCAATTTACCAACATATAAGAATAAAAAAACTAAGCTCACTGAACCAAGTAATAGAAGGGATATATATATATATATATATATATACGCATATTTATATACTTTGGCGGGGCCCATTGTAACCAAATTGGGAGGTGCACATCTACATGTTATAGCAATTCTATATACAGAATTTCAACTTTATGAGGCTACTCGTTTTGGAGTTTATGCGCGATACATACATGCATACATACATACGTACGTGCGGACAGACGCCACGAAAAAATATCTTCCGATTCCATTTTAAATCAGTTTTATAACTTTATGAGGAAAACGAGTCCTTTATTCTGTCCTTACGTACAGTTGTCACGCAAAAACATCGTTAAATTGCATTCGATAGCCCTCAAAATGGATATTTTCGTTGAAATATAATACCTGGAATTTTCCGATATTACAATACTTCCTTTTACAAAGGAAGTAAAAATTGGGACACATCAGATGAAGACTACTGTGTTTAGGGCATCCGATGACGAGCAGAAATGAGGGAACTATCGAACAAGGATGATAGGTTAACAACGCAAATCATCGAAAGACCATCTACAGATTTCTGAAGAAACTCTCTTCGTTTGACAGGTCTTAAAGAAGAATACCATAATGCTTGTTCTTCATTCACGCAAGTCATTAGTATTTTTTTATCAAAGCTTCTTTTTTCATTTCCACGAATTAAGAAAGGTCTTAAAAAATTCCGTAGATACAAAATGCAATCCTGTCATGTGAATGAAATGCAAGAAAATTCGTTGCTTGCCTCGTATAATATTCTGTGTAAAGAGTTCCAGAACTGTTCCCATATTTCCGGCAGTGAGAATAATGTACCGATGAAGGTAGACAAATGCAATTCTGTCATGTGAATGAAGTACAAGAACGTTCGTTGCTTGCCTTATATAATATTCTATGTGAATACTTCCAGAACTGTTTCTTTATTTCCAGCAGTGGACATAATGTGTCGATGATGGTGGGCAAATGCAATTCTGTGATGCGGATGAAGTGCAAGAAAGTTCGTTGCTTGCCTTGTATAATATTCTATGTTAAAACTTCCAGAACTGTTTGCATATTTCCGGCAATGGACATAATGTATCGATGATCGTGGACAAATGCAATTCTGTGACGCATATGGAGTGCAAAAAAGTTGATTGCTTGCCTTGTATAATATTCTATGTGAAGAGTTCCAGATATGTTTGCATATTTCCGGCAATGGACATAATGTATCGATGATGGTGGACAAATGCAATTCTGTGACGCATATGGAGTGCAAGAAAGTTGGTTGCTTGCCTTGTATAATATTCTATGTGAAAAGTTTCAAAACAGTTCTCGTATTTGCGGCAGTGGGCATAATATATCCTTGATGGTGGACAAATGAAATTCTGTGATGCAGATAAGTGCAAGAAAGTTCGTTGCTTGCCTTGTATAATATTCTATGCGAAGAGTTTCAGAACAGTTCCCATATTTGCGGCAGGCATAATGTATCGATGATGGTGGGCAAATGCAAATCTGTGATTGGTAGGAAGGTGCAACAGCGTTCGTTGCTTGCCTTGTATAATACTCTATTTGAAAAGTTTCAGAACAGTTCCCATATTTGCGGCAGTGGGCAAAATGTATCGATGATGGTGGACAAAATGCAATTCTGTGATGCAGATAAGTGCGAGGAAGTTCGTTGCTTGCCTTGTATAATATTCTATGTTAAGAGTTCCAGAACTGTTTCCATATTTCCGGCAGTGGACATAATGTATTGATGATGGTAGACAAAATGAAATTCTGTGATGCGGACGGCGTGCAAGAAAGTTCGTTGCTTGCCTTGTATAATATTCTATGCGAAGAGTTTCAGAACAGTTCCCATATTTGCGGCAATGGCAGGGTTCGTACGGTCCTTAAGAGTCCTTAAAAGTCCTTAGGTTTTTTAGAATCGATTTTTAGTCCTTAAAAGTCCTTAATTTCGTCCAAAATCAGTAGAAGGTCCTTAATTTTAATCATCTAAAATTTCGGTCAATTTTTACGATTGCCATTTCAAGTGCAAATTAGCATTTTCGAGGAATATTTTTGGTGATTCACTGACAAATATGGTTATTATTTGAATTTGTTCCTAATTCTAATATAAACGGTGCGATACTCGAGTTTCTAGGCAAGCAATGAAACATAGACATTTCGAATTTGTTCCTTTTTTCTAATGAAAAGCTCTTAAACAACTTTTCCTTTTTGGGGATGGGAATTCTTTTATTAAACGGTTCTAAATTTGGCTACTTAGCAACATCTTGGCGATTTTAAGATCAGTTCTTATACAAAATTTTTAATTCGGAGATCTGTCAATTTTTCAATACAACAGAATATTGTAACGTTAATACATTTTGTTAAAATATTGATAATATATCGAAATTAGATTTAAGAACTAACATTGAAATAAAACATTTTTATTTTTCCCTGTTAAATTATAAAGTGATATTTATTTTCATTTTGGCAACTTATTGTTACAATATTTTGAATCCGAAAATAAACAAGCTAATAAATGCTAAAAAGCATAATTTACAAAACAGTTCTTGACAAAAGCAAAATAGCTATGTAATTATTTTAAATTGTCTTCTTTTTTATTTTTTCATGATAAGTTTTTCCCCATGCAATTGTCTCAGAATATTCAGAACTTTCAGAATGTGCATCCGTTTTCGCTATAAAATTCATTTAATTTTTTTTGTGTGTGTGTGAATTCTTTTTTCAAATACTTCTGACTTTTTCCTGTTGCAGAATTGGTAGTGGTAGTCTTTTTTTCGGATTTTAGACATTGCACCTTGGAAAGTTTAGAAGGATTTGAATGCAAGATTTATAGATCTAAGATTCTAGAAGATTCCAGAAAAATGTGACAAAATGAAAAATGTTTTCATAGTATTAACTCTTAATGGATGTATTTTACAGAATGTCTGTGATGAATTGCTTACTCTGTGGAGAATTTTTGGGAGAACAATGAAAACCTAATATTTGAATGCTTTATTTCTGATCCTAGAAATTTCCTTAACATGATTATTCCCCATCCCCTTGTGTTCTTTTTCCTAAGCAGAAGCATGGAAAATATCAATAATGCTTCTAATGTTGGCACATGGACACGTATCTACAGAAAGGAATTTTCTTTTAAAAAAGAATTGAAAACTAACATCTTAAAAGACTATAATATGTATCTTATATATCTCAATGAATGACACGCAGGGTTGGCGTTAGGCATTTTTGTACTTGATGCAGTCTCTGTGGGTCCTAAATTCTGTTCCCAGTGCCTGTCCTGAATTCTAAAAGTTTTGCTATTTCTATATTTTATTGCTCTGTGCATCATTAAAATTCTAAACATTCTGCCACACCGGCTTTGACCATATATCATTTCATATTTACTCTCAGTGTTCATATTATCTAAGGAATAAAATTAACAACTTCTATATATTTTAAATACACGTAGTTTTTAGAATAACAAAAATCTTTAACTAAATCCAAAAATTCTGGAATGCAGAGGAAACTTAGAAAAAAACTGAATGTATAAAGAAAAAGAAAATTATTCTTTAAATATATGTACAGTTAGTATTATGTAAATTAGCCGGTTATTTATAATTTCAGCCTGTAGTATAATAGCTTCTTCCTTCTTTTCCTCAGAAGAATGGAAATCGTTTAGATAGTATTTAAACCGAGGTTTTTGTATTGTAAGACAGTGTTTCTGGCTTCTGCTCGCACGCTGCATTAGTTCATGCCAGCTGTGATAATTTGTAATTATTCAGCTTTGCGTTATCGCTACCGATATTCGAATCTGTTACGATTATGAGTTACTGAGCCACCTTAGATTAAAATTAAATTCTGCTGTCTTTGACTACTAGTCCACAATTTAAATTTGAATTTGACTCGTCCTGTTTAGTTACATCGCGATGAGCTGTAGTTCATTCTGCTAGCATAAGAACACGCACTTATACTATAAGTTCTGTTTTAATAACGAGGTTTATTCTAACTTTTATCTGACTTTATAGTTACTTTCAGACATGGCGATAATTTATTTCATGTCTATTAAGAGTTTTGGACTATTTAACTTTTACCAGATCATATAAAACCTCATAGGTATAATGTCGAGACATTGACAAGTTAGGAGATGAAGCAGAAACTAATGCGAACATTGGTTTGCTTATTGAAACAAATTTCTCATTGTTAGAACAGATGCTTAAAGAGAAGGAAATTGATATAAATTAGGCATAATGTCTGGGAAGGCTTCAAATTAGAAAGACGCATAAATATTTTGTTGATTATTGTTGCTGCAAAACATAAACGTGTTGTAGCTTTTAATGTATTATTATCCTGATGTCGTTTAAGAATCAATGTCATAAATTACATGTATTTTAAACTGTGAAATGTTGTTACACTGTGATTTTCATCAAATATTTAAAAAAAAATAAATAAAATTTAATAGTAATTACCTAATTCAATTATTGGTAACTAATTGCTCACCTTTAAAAGTTATCTCTACATCGAGCCTTTCATTTATCCTTACCATGGCCACAAGATACAACACAAAAATGTAAAAATTACTATAAAACATATTCCTTACAGCTAGTAAGACATAAAATAATACAAAACAACTTGCTTTAGTGATGCAACTTGCTTAGTTATGGTGCTTTAGTGACTTATTGGAACCTTAAAGTATGTTAACTGTATTATAATTCCCGAAACTCTGCACTACACGCTAACTACACAAGCTACGACACTAACTGCGTCAGACAGACAGAGCATAACTTTCAAAAACCCTGCCAGTATGAGGCATTCAGGTCTGTTCTGATCGGCAAGTCACTCTCAAGGCGAGCAACAGCAGTCACAACAGCCAGTCTTCTGTTATGGATTTTACTTCTCATTTTAACCTATGCCGTTTGATATAAAATCGGCCTGCTATTTACAAAATCTCTAGCCTGAGCAAGTACTTAACGAAATGAGACATAAAAGAAAAAAATCAACATAAAGCTAACCATTGGTAAAACGTAAATAAAATATCACTAATCTTCTTGAAAATATGTCCAACTATTATAGGTGTAAAATGTTTAATACTTATTTGACAAATTTTACAAAAATGATTTTATTCTCGAATTTATTTTATTATTAGTCTTAGCAATAGTGCATCCTACTTACGGATCTATTTTTTATTAGGTTGGTATAAAGAAAGTGAAGTTCAGGCATAGACTTTAACTGAATTTATGTAGTTCCGATTTGCTGATAGGTCCTGAATTTTTTTCTATAAGGGTCCTTAAAAGTCCTTAATAGTACTTAATTTTCATGTGCAGAAATGTGTACGAACCCTGAATGGGCATAATGTACCCATGATGGTGGACAAATACAATTCTGTGATGCGGATGAAGTGCAAGAAAGTTCGTTTCTTGCCTGGTAAAATGTACTATGTGAAAAGTTCTAGAACTGTTTCCATATTTCTGGCCGTGGATATCGATGATGGCGTATAAATGCAATTCAGTGATGAAGTATTAGAAAATTCTTTGCTTGCCGTTTATAACATTCTGTATAGAGTTTCAGAACTGTTTCCAGCAGTGGTCATAATCTGTCAATGATGGCAGAAAATATAGGCAGCTTAAAACATCATTTCGTTTACTTTTAGGTACCCTTGCATATACTGCTTGGTACATTCTGGATTATTGATACGTAAACGATAAATTTTATTGTTAAAAGTCTTATCACTTAAAATGGCAGCATTCTTGGTAGCCACTTTCACGAAACCGCATCTGTATTTTGTAGCCTGTTCGTAGTAAGTAGCATGTTCTAGATTAAACCTTAAATTACAAATATGCCCCCATGGTTGATGCTAGCGATGAGTTATTTTATTATTTTATAAATTGTACGACCTTAGCTGTGATTTGTGGAATGATTTATAGATGTCTTGCATGTTTGAATGTTCTTATCCTTTGTCTACCTTCTTTAGATGTTGATGCGTTTGAGAGATTTTTCTTTTTATCGATTTTCTTAAGTATACGTATAAATATGGATTAATTTTGAATTTGCTCTTTTCGCACAATTTGTTTTAATTTGTTATGTCTATTTTTAAGGTGTTTCTGTTGTATCTTTGGACAAAGCCTTGGAAGTGAATCACGTCACTGCCAGAGTAGGCGATAACGTAGAAATCAAATGTGACGTCACTGGCACGCCCCCTCCACCTATTGTGTGGCGAAGGAACGATATGGATTTAGCATCTCTGAATGAAGATGAAATCAAAGTAAGTGAAGTCTCCTTTTTGTGATTAAGTTTCTTCCCGCCTGAACTCTTATTAGTTTAACAGATAAAAAGACTTAACGTTAATTTGAGCTTTCGTGATTGGTAAACTTAACAGATCTTTACGTTAATTAAAGAGGTGTAACGTATTCTTAAAAATAAATATTTGGGTTTGCTTTTTTCACCAGCATTTTGAATACTTGTTTAGATTGTTGTTTATTTTCTGCAGATGACGGATGCATACACAAATCGAAAAAGAAGTGTGCCATAAAAGAAGAAAGATATGCGAACGCGCTGAAAGGAATTTTCCGTAAAACACAGAGGACGCGTATTCGCTTTCGGAGTCAAACCCTGAGTTCCACGAGTAAAAATGAAAATTCGAAAATAAAATATAAAGTCCTCACAATGGTTGATTAGTGTTTATTAACCAAGAAATGTTAAGATACATTAAGTTATATACAGTATATCAGTACAGCGATGACAAACTTTCAGGGGAGAGAGAATACACCTAATAGACGATGGGAAATAACATAGCAATGCATGGTCGGAAACGTTATCCTGGCGCGGTAGTGACGACAGAAAACATAGAAAAGGAAGGACACAAAACAGTGAGACAAAACAACGTGTTTTATGATGTTTAGTGCAGCAGAAACTAACAAATAAGAACAAAAACAAACAACGATTGTCATTAAAGAAGGTGTTCGAAATTACGACCCCGGACCGTGATGCAGGCCTTACATCTCCGGCGCATGGAAGATCTGCATCACGAATAGAAGATCGCATAGAAGATGCACGACGCATGGCTCCTGCATCACGGTCCGGGTCGTAATTTCGAAGACATTCTTTGATGACGATCGTTGTCTCGTCATGTTTTTTTTTTTTTTTTTTTTTTTTTTTTTTTTTTTTTTTTTTTTTTTTTTTTTCTCATAAATTTTTTTTTTTTTTTTTTTTTTTTTTTTTTTTTTTTTTTTTTTGCTGTACCTCGAATAATAAACGTGTTTTCTCACCCCGTTCGTGTCCTTTCATTCTTGACTTCCGTGTCGTCACTACCGCGCCAGAAAAGCGTTTCCAACTATGCATTGCTATGTAATTTCCCATCGTCTAGGTGTACTCTCTTTCTCCTGAAAGTTTGTCACAGTTGCACAGGTACACCCTGTATAACACACATGAATTGTTTTTCAAAAAAAAAGAGAGAGAGAGAGAGAAATTGAGTTTTAAAAAGTGAATTACATGTCGCTAATATCAGAAGAACAGTAGAAAGCCCGTTTTTACTTTAAAGCACTATTTAGTAAAATTCATTCTTGATTTTTGTGTAGTTACTACCGCGCCAGGAAAGCGTTTTCGACCATGCGTTGCTATGCGATTTCCCATCGTCTAGGTGTATTCAATCGCTCCTAAAATTTGTCACCGCTGTACTGATACACCCTGTAGATTAGTTTTTAAAACTTAGCATGTGGTCATCACATGTCAAAGAGAATGAAGTACAATGTTTTCCAAAATTAAGAAGTCTTCTAAATGAAAATTAATTGAATTTAGACGACAGTGTTGAAAATTATACAAAGGAAAACATTGTTCAATTGAAGAAAACTAAGTGAATATTTCCTAGCACAAAAAAAATTAAAACAAATCAGAAGGTTTGTCAGCAAAGGAAGGGAAGCGCGTTATCGACAGACCCGATATTAAAATCTAAATTTAAGCAAGAGTATCTTCGAAATGTTTAGTAATGGATTGATGCAGCATATCTAGGAGTTTCTCACGCGGGTATAAGCATTTTAATATGATTCGGAACAATCTATTTAGGTAACAAATCTTGCTCAACGTATATGGCAAAAGAAAAACAAAATCTAAAAACAAATTGAAAGCAGAATCTGAAACGAGACTGCAGATAACAGCAATACAGGTAGCCTTTATATAAAACATGCAAGCACTCATTTGTCACTAAATATAATACAAAGATAGACGACACCTAGAGCAGGAGTTAATACTATTAATGAGTAAATTGCATTTATTTTTTCCTAAAATTGTTTAATAAAAACGCAGTACTTTTCTTTGTCTTTACGTAAAGTACCTATGGTACACTGCGCAAAAAAAAGGGGGGACAGTTCTATATCTCCCGTTCTACTGGGCCGATTTGACGAAATTCAAATTGCGTTTTCCATGTCTCGAAAGTGCGACTTAGAAAATGTATTCCATTTATCTATAGCTTTGTTCTGATGTAGGTATTTTGACACAAAATCGGAGTTTTTCTGAAATAACAGACCAATGTTTTTTCCATATTTCGATTCTACGACTCAAATTATGCCTCAATATTAAATTTTGTAAAATTTGGTGCAAAATTTACGGAGGAAATTCAAAAATTTAACTTGGCGAATTTTTTTCAGTTTGCGCCAACAATACGTCACTTGGCAAACTTCTTAATACATGGCAACCTATTTTCCTATCCCTTCCATCATGTATGAGTGGAAAAAAGTCACATCATTCCTACCTTTTTACATTGTGAATGAGCGGAAAAAAGTGACATCGTTCTTACTTTTAAAAAATTTTCACAAAGTGCGTACAACCACATTTCCTCTATTATCGCTTTCAACAAATATGCCAAATTTCAAAACGCGCCAATATATAAATTCACGTATATCTTCGGAAATTTTGAATAAACATCTCTAATTTTTTGCAGGTATGCTTAGAAATACATTTACTTTAAGATGATTGTAAATATCTTGTAGGTTGTAATTCAAAATGTTTTTCGAAAAATTTTTAAAAATTATTTTAAAATGCATATTTTAAAAATAAATCATAAAAATTGGGTAAATTTTATTTGGAATGAACCTAAATTTCGAACTGTGTAGGAAGAAATCAAATAAGTTTCATAAAAAAAGAGATATTAATAAATACATACCAAATTGAATTAACGTTGAGGAACTAAAATTTTGAAAGCCAATTATTTAAAAAGTAGTCGCGCGATTTTTACAAAATTTGGTAATTTGGCATAATTTAAATCGTAGATTCGAAATATGGGAAAAAAGTGGCATGTTATTTCAGAAAAAGTACGATTTTGTGTCAAAATACCTATATTAGAACAATGCTATGTATAAATCTAGTGCATATCCTAAGTCGCGCTTTCGAGACATGAAAAACGCAATTTGAATTTCGTCAAATCGGTCGAGTAGAGCGGGAGATTCCTCTCCTCCCCCCCCCAAATGACGATGGAGCTATCATCGACAAATGATATCCTTTAAGTATATCCTTTAAGTCAGTAAGGTTTAAAGACCGCTACTAGATGTTTAATTCTACTTATTTCCCCGAAGGAAACGTTTTCTTTTTTAATTGAGTGCATTACAATATAGAATGAAACTGAGAGGGAAATTACTATTTAAAAGAAACCGAAGACTGACCTTATAGCAGCAAGCGACTATATTTTTACTGCAAAGTTCAGGTAATGATGCAAGCGCATTTGAAACTCAATCTGTGGTTTCAAAAACGACTTGTGCATTTATCATTTACTGTTTTGAGTTCCGAATGATGCTTTCCATACATGAAGTAATTTATTCCTGTATCTACCATTCCCCGAGCTATATTCCCGCATTAATCGTTTCATATTTCGTTTTCATTTGAGGGCTCAATGAATACAATCTGCAAGAGTAAAAGAGAAGGAATGACCTTGTTTGTTTCATTGGCTATATATAAGTCATGTGATCTCTGAGGTCATTGGAATGTATCTCATTTGAAACGAAATGCATAGCTATGTTATAAGGTATTTCTCGCGCCTTCTTAGCATCCCTTCGTGGTGTAATCGACAGCACACTCGGCGCGTATTCGAGAGGTCCGATGTTTGACTCCCAGCGAGGGCATTGCTCATTTTTCATGTCTCTCAGCATCGAAATAACCTAATGACTTTACAGTGGCGCCCGAACTAAAAAAGGCGGTGGATAATGATGCTCCCCCACCAGAATTTGGCGATTGGGTCCCCTAATCCCCAGTCGTCCTTAAAAAGCGGGAGTATATAAGGTATTTCTCCCGCCTTCTTAGCATGCCTTCGTAGTGTAATGGTCAGCGCATTCGGCGCGTATGCGAGAGGCCGAAGGTTCGAATCCCGGCGAGGGCATTGCTCATTTTTCATGTCTCTCAGCATTAAAAATCCTAATGTTTCTACAATATCTTCGATTACGTTTTCTTTGGACTATAAAATTGGCAGCGGAGTGATGCAGTAAAGCTTTGCACATGTTCTGGACTGTGTGTTCGCGTTTCTTTTTCATCACAACTTTCAATAAATTTATCCTTGAATCTGCCCCACTAAAGGTACAGTGAATAAGACTGCTGAACAATGATACACTCACGTTTGTGAAAATTGCAACACCAAGAAGGAATCGTCATAATTGAATGCAATTTAATACACAGTTGAGTGGTAGTGGTACAAATAAATGATTAAATGTTCAAAGCAAACAAACAAGAACAAGAGATCAGAATCAGTATTTTGTGTGGCCACCACGCGCCGCAATAAGTGCTGCTACACGACGTGGCATGGAGTCAAACAAAGTTTGAATGTCTGACTGAGGAAGAGCATTCCATATCGTTTGTACGCGTACCCAAAGTTCGTCTGCAGACGCAACAGGACGAGGATCACGAGCAAGACGCCGACCAATGACATCCCACACATGTTCAATTGGCGACATATCCGGGGAACACGCAGGCCAAGGAAGAAGCTGTACCTGCTGCGCTGCAAAGAAGGATTTAACAATCCGAGCAGTATGAGGGCGGGCATTGTCCTGTTGAAATACAGCGCCTGGCAAGCTTTGAAGGAAGGGAACAGCTTCGGGCTGTAGAACTTCACGGATATACCGGTTGCTGTTCAGATTGCCCACAATTCGTAGCAATTGAGATCGTCTATGATATGCTATGGCGCCCCAGACCATAACTCCGGGTGTTCGTCCACTGTGGCGTTCGATAATGCACTCCGGAAGGTGGCGTTCACCGGCATAGCGTCTGACACGAATGCGGCCATCATGGTACCACAAATTAAAGCGGGATTCGTCAGAAAACACGACATGCTGCCAATCAGCACGCCAGTCTCTATGCTGATTGGCCCATTGTAGCCGCAGGCGGCGATGGTCGTGCGTTAGGGGGATCCTGTATAAAGGAGTCCGTGCGCGCAGTCCACACTGCAGCAGACGTCTACGAATTGATGAAGCACACAATGAAACACCTGTAGCTATTGACCACAGTGCTGCCAATTGTCTAGAGGAAGCTGTACGGTCCGTCCGCGCCATGCGGACCAGGTGTCTATCATCGCGAGCTGACGTCACATTTCGGGGTCCACTCCCGGATTTCCGAGTTGTCCGACACTCGTCCGTCCACTGCTTCCAAACGCGCATCACTGTGCTGCTGTTACGCTGCACACGAGAGGCTACTGCACGATACGACAATCCAGCTTCACGAAGGCCGATGATTCTCCCTCGTTCAAACTCTGTAAGTTGTTCAAATCTCGCTCTCTTTCGTCGACGAGGCATAAGTACAGGTGACAGGTGACGGAGGACGGGGACGCCTGGTGTCTAACATAGGTAAACAGGCATATGTCCCGCGCCCTCCCCTACCTAGAGGTAACAACTCCCTGGGACCCCAGGGGGCCGCACAGGGAGTTTATTTTGATCTTAAATTAAAGTTTACACTGCCATACAAGGGCTGATGAGGGATACATTGACTATTATGTTGGATTACAGATTTTAGATTTGCAAGGTATACATTACATCACATAACATACTGGTTACATATAGAAAGACACATAAACATAACACATAACACATAAACATACATAATATATAAACACTATTAATAACGGAGTTACTAGCGCATAAAGCACACTAAAAGTCTTTATTGCCTTAGATGCGGAGGCGTATGTACTTATTTATACATTTGCGACGGTGCCACTTGAGGTTGAGTGATGCCAGACCCTGTTTTAGTGGGTCTGGCATATGTCTTGCCCCAGGGCAGTTATCTGGCTGATGATTCTGCAAATGGTGTTAACTGTGCTTTTGTTCTTAATGATGAATCGTTTAAAGGCTATTTGGTTGTCCGATGGCAAGTGGAGGTGATTATCCTCCGTGAGCGGGCATTCGAAGATGTAATGGTCTGGGGTTCCGAGCGACCCACAGACGCACAAGCCAGTGTTGGAGATGCCGAATCGTTCAAAATAGCAGGGAAAGGGACCGTGCCCCGAGATGTAATTAGTGATAGGAGGTATGGAGTATTGACGCTCCATTTTCACTCTAGGCAGAAATATGTGGGTTCTGCGACCCGTATCACATGTCTCCCATTCTGTTTGCCACTTCTGCAGGCCTTTTTCCTTGAGGGTTCTCTTGAGATACGAGGGTGGCGCCGGAACTGTTACCGTCTGTGCAGCTATGTTGCTGGCTGCCTCCTTGGCCAGGTAATCGGCTGCCTCGTTTCCCTCGTTGTTAACGTGTGCCTTAGTCCATATTAATTTTACATTTAGTTGGGCATGGGATTGCAGAATATTCTGTAGGTCCACTATCAATGGCGAGGTGTGGTTATGATTGACTAGGGCGAATAGCGTTGACATGCTATCTGTAAACAGCATTGCATCGGTAATCCCGCTGTCAATTGCATGTTGAATCGCAGTGGTAATGGCTATGATTTCAGCCTGGAAAATACTATTTACTGGCTGAAGGTGCCCCTTCCACTCGATTTCTTTCCTTCCTCCGTGGTACAGGACAAATGCACTACCTGTACCCTCGTCGAGCTTGGAACCGTCTGTATAGTACTGCGTGGGGTACCGTGGATCCTGTATGTTGATTTGCTCGCCACTTTTGCTGACCTGAATTCTTACGTTTCGTCCCTTATGCGCCGGGTGCGTCTCCAGAGGGTTCCTTGGGTGCTCGTACTGGACTGGACTATATGTGTGTCCACAAAAGGTAGCATCCTTTTTTAAATGGGTAACCGTAGCGTAAGCAGCCTCAGTCTCCGCGCGTATGTGCAGTGGCATTATACCAGATAGTACGACTGCTGCGCTTGTGGCCGTTGTTTTATAGGCCTTACACAAGAGTAAGGCGTAAGGTCGTTGTATGGTGCCCAGCTGCTTGACTTTCCTACCACTCATCGGATTGGCCCATATTGCTGAAGCGTAAAGGGCTATTTTCTCAGAGACCGTCAGATAAAGAATTTTCTGGATGTGGGGGTTTTGACCCCAGTTTCGCCCCTGAAATAAGCGAGCTTTCCTTGCTATTTCAGAAGTTCGCTGTTTAATACTTTGGAGATGAGGGATCCATGTTAACTTGTTGTCCCATAGAAGGCCAAGGTACTTCAAGGTGTTATTGATTTTAATGTTCCTCTGCATTAATTTGATGCATGGTTTGCGTCTCAGGTTGGCTCTTTGCTTCGGTATGATCAGAGCACAGGACTTTTCAATAGATAATTGAAGTTTAAGTTTGCCGCAGAGTTTTGCAAAGAGTGCACAAGACTCGGTGCCATTCTTCTCAAGCTCGTCGCGGGTTCTTCCTCGTACTAACAATGCGGCATCATCAGCATATGCGACGATTGACGTGTGTCGCGGCCAAGTTGCCTCCAGGATCGCGTTGAAAGTAATCGTCCAAAGGATCGGCCCGGCACACGAGCCCTGCGGGCAGCCTCTTTCTTGGTGTTTAGTTGTAACTCCGTTGTTATGGGTTATTAGAAGACTTCTGTCCTGTAGATAGTGGCAGATGACGTTGTAGAGATTGATGGGACATTGCGCTTTCCTGAGTGCCTGCTTGATTGCCGGCCACCAGAGTGTGTCAAAGGCACTCTGGAGGTCCAGCGAGATGAATGCAGTGTGCAGGTTGCCCGATCTGTTTCTTTGTATTTCCTCTAAAATAGCGTGCAAAGCATGGGTGGTGGATTTTCCAACTCTAAAGCCGAATTGTCTATTGCTGAGGTAGTGGCTGCGGTGAAGGTGAAATCTGAGTCTATTGACTATTAACTTCTCATAAATCTTCCCTAGGGAGGATAATAGACATATTGGCCTGAAGGAGCGCGGATGGTCTGCGTCTTTATTCTTTTTTAAGAACAGGACAACCTGTCCCTGTTTAAAAACGCGGGGGAAGACCTGATGGCGCCAAAGCTGATTGAAGAATTTGGTAAAGAAGGATGGTCTTGCTTTGTATGCTATTCTAAGGATGCTGTAATCAATGCCATCAGGTCCCGGTGCCTTTTTGAGAGGGAGATGGCGGTAGATCTGTCTGATTTCCGGGACACTGAAGGGCTCGTCGGCTGGAGTTGCTGGAAGTGCTGTATCTGCACGTATCGCCCTTTGCTCCAATGTGTCCTGTGCAGGGTCATCTTTCGGGAACAGTGCATCAAGGTAGGTGGCAGCTGTATCTCCTGCAATGTCTGTTGTAAGAGAGGGGTGGGCGAAGATCTGTGATGGCTGGTATATCTTATTAGTAGATAGTTTGTGAAGGACACTATATGGATTGCTATTCTGTGTGCAAAAGGTTCTCCAACTTGTTATCTTTGCAACGAGGATGTTATTTTTATATATTGCCCTTTCCTTACGGAAAACTGATAAATAGTGCATTCTGGTATCCTCGTCGGTTGCTTTTCTTATTCTGCGTCTTAGAGCACGACATTTCTGACGCTGTTGCCTGAGATCTTTACTCCACCAGGAAATGCTGTGGAGTTTCTTGGCAGCTCGTGTCGGAAGCAGATTAGAGCAGATAGTCTTTATATTATTCAAGAGGTGTGCTGTAAATTCTTCCATCTCATTTTTGCTATTATAGGCTTTTAGTGCCTCCTCTTCTGCTGTTAATAACATGGAGAAGGCTTTTGTTAGAGGAGGGATTTTGGCTTTTGGTAACTTGAAACGTTTTAAAATGCAGATGCTAGTGTCACATTTGATAGTGAAGGTAATGTAGCGGTGATCCGAACAGCTTAGTTCGTCACTAACTTTCCAGTCCTGTATTTGCGATAGAGCCGTACCTGTTGCCAGGGTGACATCTGGCCAACCTTTGCAGTAGGTATTGTCATACGTGGGTGGCGCGCCGCTGGTATTGACCAGATGTAGGTCGTTTGCTGTTAAAAAGTCCTCTAGCACTTGTCCTTTAGGAGTGATGTCTTGATATCCCCAGTTCACATGATGTGCATTGAGATCACATCCATAGACTTGTGGCGTTGAAGGGCATTTAGACCGGACGTGAGTTGCATTAGTTACGAAATTATCAATAGGGTCTGTTGGAGAGGAGTACGCAGATATAAGAATCATTTGTGCGTTTTTGAACACGACCGAAACTGCAACAAAGTCTCTGTCCTGTTTAATTAGCAGCGGATTCCAGGCCGGGTTACAACATATTAAACCCGCTCTGGGTGCTTGATCCTGATTACTTGCTTTTGCCTGAAAGACCTTCCATGCTATCGGGAAACTTGCAATGCATCCCTCCCGGCAGTATGGCTCCTGTATCATCATGAAGTCTACAGAATGCTCCGTTGCATGCTGTATCAACTGTGCTGTGGCAACCTCTGCTCTTTGCAGATTTATCTGTGTGCAGCAGATTGCTTGTGTAGTCGTGGAGTTATTTGATGCTGAGGATAACTGTTGGTTTCTGCTGTCAGAATTAACCTGTTGGTTAGTAGGCTGTGTTACGTTGTTGTCGCTCAACATATCTTGCGTACGTCGGACATGAGGCTGTGTATGCTGCATGCGCTGTATTGATGTTACCGCGTGTTCTGAAGTTAAAATCAGCACAGTTGATGCAAGTTGGTCTGGTGGCTTTGCACTCCTTAACGCTATGACTTCCTGAGCAGAAGGCGCAGTGTTGCTTGAATTTGCATTCACTTTGCAGGTGTCCGAATGCCTGGCATCTATAACACCGTCGCGTACTGAAATACTCTGAGATTCGGTAGACTCTCCATCCGAAGCTGATCTTTTTGAATTGCATAAGCTTGTCGTATGCCGCTGGTTCGCATTGGATGATCCACTTTGTTCCATTTCGTCCTTCTTTCAGTCTGTACAGTACCTTTGCTGTGGGCTTAGTAAGGCCAAATTCCGAAGCTAGAGTCCTTTCGATCTCCTCCTTCTGTACCTCTGGCGGTATTGCGCGTATTGCAACCCTAGGTTGCCTTTTTTCTGGGAGTTTTGTCTGCACGTGTTTCTGACCTTCTTCACTTCCTAATGTATCGGCTAGTTTTAAGAGATCTTCTTTGGTAGGGCAGTCGACTGCCAGTCCTCCTTTTTGGATTTTCCTTATTGTACTAACTTTAACTCCTAGGGTAGGAAGGGGGAATTTTTCGTTCAAGGTGGCTTTAAGATCTTTGCCTGTTCCTTGGGAGTTATGAGCTGGATAGATCAGCAGAGTATGGATGCTGGGCTTCTTAGTCTGACTGGGCTTCTGGATCAGCTTTGCCGCCTCCGCATAAGTTCTTGGGATGTGCACCTGGGGAATTACAGCCGTTTCTTCGTCAGTGAAAAGGCTTGTTGATGCTGTATCACTTGGTCCTGCTCTGTGTTGGACGTGCTCTAAAGCGCAACAGACAAAGGTAGATGTGTTAGTACCTGTCTCGTGTGTTGGCGATTTGGGACTGCAGTTTGGACCTTGGATCGCGAAGCTTTGTAACACTTCCAGTGACTGCTTAAGCCTGTCCCTTAAGTCTTGGGGAAGAATGTGTCTGCCTCCTCTATGAGTGTCGGCAATTAGTCTGATATCTTTAGCTAGAGCTGCAATTCGTTCTTCGTGTGTGAGTTCAGACGTCAGCAATACCACCGTGTTCAAGTTATCCTGTGGGGTAGTTTCTGCCTCGTCTGGTAAAGTTGACGGACGTGTCATGTCAGAGTGGAACACAGCACTGAGCAATTATGTGCTTAAAATAGAAAAAAAAACTATAAACACTGGCACTTAACTCTTTGAGATGACACTTGTGTCACACTTGGTAAACTTGTAAATACTTGACACACTTAGCACACTGTTAGCACTATTGCACGAAATCTTGTGCCGCACTGTGTGACTGATCACTTTTCGCACAGACACTATACTCACAGACTATCTACTTTACTTGCAGATAGCTATATGACTATTAACTTTGACGAAGCTCTATCGAACTTATCTGCACTATTAATGTGTTATACGGTTAATGCACAGAGACACACTTTGTTGTGACACTAAATACTTAAAGCACAATTCGCATATACAATGTTTACTGGTAATATTCACACTTGCACTAGTCATGTAAACCTTGATCGCTATTCTCCTGCACTATTCACTAAGCACACTGCTCACTTGCACTAGGCACTTTGCACTATTAAAATGCACTAATCACTTGCGTCGTCCTCTTTTTGCACACTATTCACCTTGCACTATTATTATGTACTAATCACTAATCGCTTGCACTATTCACTATGTGCGCACTATTCATTTGTACTATTATAATGCACAATTCACTGTTTGCACACTGTACACTTGCACTATGAATATGCCCTAATCACTTGCACTATCATATGCGGTATTCACTTGCCCTATATGCACACTATTCTCTTTACGCTGCTCACTGTATGCACACTATACACATAAACACTATTAACTTTGCTATGTAAACACTTGTTGTAATAGCCTAAACTATACACTTATTCTAATTGCTTACAGTACGTGGTCAAAATGTGACAATGCGATCAGTGTGTGACACTATACAACAGGCTGTGACAGTGAGAAAATCAAAATTCAATATGTGTCAATAATAAAAAAAAAAAAAAAAAGAATGAGTAAAAATTTAGAAACCTACACTACACACTCATACTGTTTGCTTGCATTAGGTGGTCAATTTGTAACATGAAAGTCAGATGTGACAAAGTAATCAGTAAGTGACAGTATGTGACAAAATAAAACACTGAGAAGTTCAGATGCGATATATGACAATAAAATCAATTGAAATTCAATTAAAATCAATTACAAAATTAGGCAATATGTGTACTACTAGCATTAACTGGTCAATATGTTATATGAAAGTCAAAATATTACAATAAGATCAGAGTGTGACAAGATATGACACAATGTGACAGTGAAAAATTTTAAATGCAATATATGATAAAAGATTCAATTAAAATCCAGTTAAAATCAATTAAAAACTTAAGCAATATGTATTCTATTGGCATTAAAACAAACACGTTACAGTATATACTGCAACGCTGTCAAAACAATATCACATAGAAATTCTTTATTAGGTAAATTAATTAAGTTAATTAATTACGCGCTCACAATTGCCAAAATGCCCTATTTATCATATATTCGAACTATTGGCTATACCAGTCAACTGTTTTCTATAGAACGACAGCGCAACCCAAACAAATTCACTTAGGAAATATCTTAATTATGTTAATTAATTACGCGTACACAAATACTGGTCTGCCCTACTTTAACATACATACATTAAAACTATTGGGTAAAACAGAAGCTGTTGTCTAACACTACGACGCCACTAGTTAAAACGAAATTACAAGAACAACATCTTAATTAAGCTAATTAATTAAGTTAATTAAATCCAGTATTACTTTATCTACAACTTAGAGTCTTCAGTTAGAACACTTGAATAAACTACTAAATCATGTTAAACTTTCCTAATGTGTAGAGAATAACGTGTATGTAATATAAGACTGTTAATTGAAACAGAACTTTAGAAATTAATTAGGATCTTAATTTGTGCTAATTCGACTACCTTGGGTTGCTAAATTTCATCTGTTCTTCTTTTGTATTAGAACTGCTGTTGATACTGTGTAGTCCAATTATTGTCACACAACACTGCACTTTGTTAGTAAACACTTTGCACGGAAATACCGTTGCGAGAATGTAATTATTCCAAGTCCAGAGTAAAAACAATAAAGTTGTTAACTTCGGTTATGCTCGTCGAAAAATCCTGAAAATTATATTCACGTAATCCTCCTCTCAAGAGATGAGCGAAACTGAATATCCCAGAGAGCTATGCTAATTAGGGGCTTAATTAGTAATTACGAAGTTAAAACTCCAGTCCTTCTTTCCCTCTTTGTAGATTGAGGCATAAGTACAGATTGAGTTAACGTTTACCACTAGCAGATAACCACCGATAACCATACACGCCTCGCTACAGCCGTCTATTTATTCGGATCCATCAGCCGTTCAGAGGGCGCTGCTCAGCATACGCATGCGCTACGGATTTGCAATTCTAATCATTTGCATATCATGCGCTACTTTGCATTTCCTGAAAATTTCAGCTCACTCGCGTAAGTCCTTCATGGTGTTGCAATTTTCACAAACGTGAGTGTAGTTTGAACCGAGTTCAGATTTCAGCGAAGGGGTTTGCTGCGTAAGCGTTATCGTGAATTCGCTTTCCCCGTCGCCGCCATGATTAAAGTTACATGAGCTAGTGTCCATTAGAAAATCTTCCTCAAAAGCATGTCTTTGCTTTGTCTAAATCAATTCGACAACTAATGCACTATATTTGTCTCCACGTTTAGTGAATTACAAAATCTCCGAGAGTCTGGTTTTACCATTTTAACCAAGCTGAAAATAATTACAGAATTCTTATATAAAAACAAAGAAAAGTTACTTACCTAAATACGAGCAATAAAATAATACAGTATACAACTTTTATTACAGAAATTCATAAAACTAGCTGATTGCGCGGACAACCTACGGTCTGACATACCGTTACGAAATATCCAGCAGCGGTAACGTAGGTTCCCCGCAAGGCGGTTTTAGGGTTGCCAGAAAAAGGCAAGGGAAGGCAGGGTTGTCATATTTCTCACGAAATTGCTCATTTGGCGACAAAATTGGATATATGCGAAGGACGGATGGAGAACACTCTAGAACGAATTTTCACCGGTTTAGCCCAGAATGTTCTCGAAGGCAGGCAAAACCTATATAAACCTGTCTATACGCGGAGTACAGTGTAGTGTCGAGGGTCTCGTCAGTATATGGCGAATCTTATGTCGAGCTGGTCGTCGGATGTATCGCAAGTTGGTGCATCGAGAGTGTGCCTTGTTGAGTATATCGTAGTATGTCATGACTGTATCATCGAGAGTGTTGAGTTCCGAGCGCGATCGACCGAGTCGGGAGCTGTACTTTAGTGCTTTGCCGTGAAACTGTCTTCACCGTTATAACCTTGTGCAGCTGATTGTGTCAGCGTGTTTGTCGTAGTTTTTCGACGACTGTAAAACGTCATTTTGGAACTGTCCTGAGTAATGCCGGGTAAATAAAATGTGTTTTGATTTTTCATCAAGTGTTGTCGTTAATCACTCCAAATCCACGAACCCGTGTAGAATGCAACAATACTTTGTTCTGACAAACTTGTCGAGTCATTTAGAATGTGCAATGCCTTCTCTGGAATGTCAACTCCGAACCTACCTACGCTAGGCGGTCGTGCTTTCTAGTTACACCACGAACGCACGTGCTAAAGATGAAGAAATTACCTTACAAGTTATGCATGTGAGAGCGAAGACTGACTTCGCAAGCGGCTAATGTTAAATTCTAGAAAGTAATATCTTTTACCATTCTTGCTTCAAAAGGGATTGAAGAGTTTGTTTTATAATCGGTCAACATTTAAGAGCTTTATAACGGGTACGTTTTCGGATATTCTCATTTTGATATAATGAAAGTGAGAGGATCGGAAAAGTGAGAAATTTTTGGTAAAATTTTGGTATAAATTTCAATTAACAGGTCATTTCCACTGTAGCCAAAGGATAAGTATATGATTGTGCAGAATAAATTCTGACATTTTAGAAGGTATTTCTCCCGCCTTCTTCGCATGCCTTCGTGGTGTAGGTACAGCACGCTGGGCGTGTATTCCAGAGGTCCGTGGTTCGAGTCCCGGCGAAGGCTTGCTCGTTTTTTCTCTCGCCTGCTTTCAAAAGTCTCTACAGTGCCGCGCGAAATAAGAGGTGGGAATGATAATTCTCCATCACCAGGATTTGGCGACTGGGTTCTCTAATCCTCAGTCGTCCTTTAAAAGGGAAAGGTATATAAAGTATTTCTCCCGCCCTCTTTGCATGCCTTCGTGGTGTGTGGGGTCAGCACGCTTGGCGCGTATCGAGAGGTCCGTAGTTTCGAGTCCCGGCGAAGGCGTTGCTCATTTTTCATGTCTCCCGCTTCGAAGTAACGTAATAACTTTACACTGGCGCCTGAACTAAAAAGGTGGTGGATGATGATTCTCGACCCCCCGGGATTTTGCGATTGAGCCCCCTAATATCCAGTCGCCCTTTAAAAGGGGGAGTGTATAAGGTGTTTCTCCCACCTTCTTCGCATGCCTTCGTGGTGTAGCGGTCAGCACGCTGGGCGCGTATTCCAGAGGCTCGTGGTTCGAGTCCCGGCGAAGGTGTTGCTCATTTTTCAATACTCCTGCTTTTCAAAAAATACCTGATGTATCCGCACTGGCGCCCGAACTAAAAAAATGTGGTGGATGATGATTCTCCACCACCAGGATTTGGCGATTGGGTCCTAATCCCCAGTTGCCTTTTAAAAGGGGGAGTATATAAGGTATTTCTCTCGCCTTCTTCGCATGCCTTCGTGGTATAGTGGTCAGCACGCTGGGCTCATATTTCCCATCTGCTGCTTTCAAAAAAACCTAATGTCTCTACAGGTTTTTGCGTGTTCATTAAGCAAAGATATCTGAGAGAAATCGACAAAAATTCGCTTCAATATTTAATTTATAAGCCTAAATCGAATTTTGAAATACTCGCTTCGAGATGAATACCTTCGTCGTCCAAATAGCATCTGTTCGAAATTTCGTAGCTCTGGGACTGCCTGTCTTTGCTCTGGGTAATCATTTCATGTGCTTACAGATTCTTCATTTTATAATAAAAGAGCAAACGAAAGAAATTCGTTTAAATATTTAAGAAAGCTTATGAAAATACTTTCTGTGTATTAGAATCCCGAAAATTGCTTTTGTAATATTAATGTAGGTTCTAAAATCTCAAAATTTGCGCAAAGGGGTTCCACAATAAAGAGCTTTCAAACGTGTAGTGCAGTAAATAAATCATCTTCACACATTGTTCAACTGAAGTCTATAATGAAAAATGAAAATCACATTTAGTTGGGAACTATGGTGAAATTAGGAAAACATCGACAACAAAGAATCGGATAAAAATAAGTAGATATTGCAAACTTTCCTAGAATCGAAAACATTTGCTCCTTCTCTTTCTTATTTCCATTTTCTTAAATCAAATATACAGTGTTTATTTCAAAAGTTCTCTTATTTAATTATATTTTCTTAAAGTTATTTTTTCCTATCATGCGCAAGTTGGCAGCTTTTTGAACAATTCTAGTAGAAAATATCAGTTTGTTTTTCTTTTAGCTTTCGAATTTAATAAGAAATTTGATTTTGTTTTGAAGTTGTATGGATTTTTTTTTTCTTCCTTTTCCAGATTGTTGTCTTCAGAGCCGAAATGTCAGTTCGGCTTTAGCTTTGTTCATTTTTTTCAAGACATTTCTGAAATAATTTTTACGAGTTACGGCTATAGTCGCTCTAAACACATTAGCTTCAGATTTACAGTAAAAGATAATTTTTTACACTTTTTTCTGTATATAGTTCTTATAAATTTTAGTTTTATCAAACAAGCAAGTTAGCAAGTCAGTTTATTTATCTTTCTGTTGGTCTTCTGTATTGATAACTGATTTTAAATGGTCCAGAAAAGGAAAAGTGGTAATCTATGAATGAAATTTAGACTGGTTTTGAATTTCTAGTAGGCAGTTTTTCATTTTGTTCATGACAGCCTTCATAACAATTTTATGTCTTGCAGCAAACCAAAATACCATTTATATTGTCCTTGATAAAAACGCTGAAGACAAAGAAACATCCCGGCTAAACTGTTCTTAATATTATAAGCATTTCTCAAGCAGTTATATTATTAAATTTAATGATAAATGTCATTACATTAAACTGTTTGATATTTTGAAGCATTTTGGAGTGATACCGTATTTCAGCAGAGCTTAAAATGCGCATTAAAACTTTACAACTACTGTCCTTAACACTCGTTCTTAATGCGTGAATATCGTCCGTAATGAGGCTAAATAAGCGTAAAGATTTCCTTCTCCTTATTTTCGATACAAGATTCGTATACAAAAGGACATGAATGAGAATATCTCATAAGTTTTTCTAATTTTTTTTCATAAATAGACTGAAATTTAAGCATTTATAAATGGCATATAAAATTATCTGTACTTATAGTTTCTCAAAAGCATTTGATAACTTTTTCTCGAAATATTCGCTCAATTTGCCGTTATTATCCAACTCCGTATTACCTAGCATATTTTTCCTTTCGCCTTCCCCCCACACACACACACTTAGGGGTAGCACTGGTAACTTGGTCCGAGGTTCGAATCCCGCGAACGGACTGGCTGCATGGGTGTTTTCGAGGTTTCCTCCATGTGGAACGTGTATGCGAGCCAGTTTCCCGTAGGCAATCCTCCACGAAGCCATCCCTTCCCTTACGCAGATAGCCTTCGAGGCTTTGCCGTATTTACGTAAACCATCTAGCAGCATTCAATGACTTTAAGCCTAGCGAATAGCAGTAGACAATAGTAATAGTGGGCGGGATTAGAGATACGGGGAGACTGGAAATGAAGGTATCTTATTGTAACTTATGTATATGGGATGTACATATATATACCAAATGTAGTCGTAGCTCAAAGTATCAGACGATAAGTTTAAAGAAAAAACAGGATCCATTTATTAATTTCATTGAAAAACAGCAGTTTCAAGAATCAGATCCACAGAGTAAATAAAAAACAGCAACTAATAACATTTTATATTGAAGTTTACTCCATCGTTACATTAATGAAAAGAACTCTTGATATTCCATGTTCCACTTTATGGCGCGATTAGCACGTATGATTACTTGCTGTGTAACTCTTGATATTCCTTTGCGAGTCCTTTTATAATCTCTGGAAAGGCGGAGCTTCCAAGAAATGACGTCAGCCTCGTCAGCCAATCCAGTTCGCTTTAAATATTTCCAGAACATTCAATAACTGTACGTGTAGAAAAAGCGGAAAAATCAACTTGACTACGGGGCTGTGAATTTAATTCCACGTACTTTCGAATAGGAGAACGTCGCCATTCAAATGAAAAGAACATGCATTTAGAGTTGTGACTGGGGAGAAAACAGAAAGAAAAGACGAAATTTAAGTTAGGGTTTTAAGTGTATTTTTTACTATGAAATTTTATTATTACATATATATATATATATATATATATATATATATATTGTTGCGTGCGTTCGGGTTCGAAGTAGATTGAATGCACAATTCCGATAAAATGTTAATAAAATTTGTTCTTATCAAAAGAAATATAACAGAACGCTGAAAATTTTCTCAGACGTATTTGTACAAGTGTTCACAGTATCACTCAATCAGTAGTTATACTTTAAACTACTAATAACGTTAAATAGAACGTAAAACACACCATAGAGAAAGCTAATCCGATCAACAATAACAACGGCAGCTAACTAAACAACTGAGATGAGATGTTTCCTGTCTGGTTTTTTATAGCTTTAAATCGGTCGCCTGAGATTCTAGTAATTTCTGCTTCTCGAGATTTCTGGAAAGCAAAACAGCAGAATTACGGTTACAGCTAACATGGTAGTAAATTACATTTATTCAATTTAAATATAAATTACGAGATATTAATTTATTGAATGTTAAATGCACGGTCTGCTGCATTTTTAATTTTCTGGCGTAGCTTTCTCTTAAAATATGTCTCGTGCTGCATTGCACGAGGAAATTAGACAATTTTAATTATAATTCTACTAACGTTAACTATTTAAATACAAAATTCGTAACAATATAAAAGTAGTATTCTGATAGGTACTAATAGTTTATCCATGAATGTTTTTCATTTCTGTGCTTACTGTAACCGAGTCCTTTGAAAATTAAATTATTCGCGCAATTCATAATTATCCCTCCCCCTTCATTTTCAAGCAATGAAATAAGTAGAAAAAGAGGAGAAAATGCGCTAGTAAATATGCGTTATGTCTTGTAAGTTTAAACCGCCCAAGAGTTTCGAAGAAAGCAACTCTCACGCTTAAGCTTTGTACATACTTTGACCACTTTCCTCCTAATGCTATATAACTTCGTACAATTTGCGATGAACTCGTAGAAATCGACTTTTAATTTCTACTTAAAGTAATTATGAGGGCTGTTTAATTAAAGAGCAGTTTTAATTTTTTCGTTGACTTTTTAAACATCTTGAACGAAATTTCGTTCAAATGTTCATTTATTTTCAGCTCGCGGATTTTGCGTCCTGACAGAATAGAACCTTTTGAGAGAAATATTTGCTGCAAGCTTCTTTAGCAAGCGATCCAGTGAAATAAATGTATCCTGTAACAAGGCTTTGGTAACGAGCAT
>KK112588.1:90528-115160 GCA_000611955.2 Stegodyphus mimosarum
GTTGATATCAAACTTGTATGAACTCGGAACTTCCCCTTTTTGGTCACAGTCGACTGCCCAAGGGTCAGTTTACAAATTCCAAAAACACAAAAGGGGCTGAAAATCATTAACAGTGATAATAACAGAGGACAGGGTTTGAGTATGCAGTTGGGTGTAAAAAAAAACGCTTTGTAGCTGCTCTTAAACATGTCGCCGTATCATTTCTTGTATTTCATCATTTTTGTGAAATTTAAAGTATTCAATAAATCTATTGTTGTCTTTAAAGTGAGTCTATCGTCGATGAAAAACGAAATGCTTACACAAGTTTTCACATGCCATTAATGTACGATGAAATAATTTGATGTGTACACCACATGACTTCCTTGTACGGAATATTTAATTATACGCAGTTTTTCTTGCATTTCATTTAAATGTATTAGACTGAATTAAATCTACTTCTCCGAAAGCGAATAAGCCACAATAGAATGAATGTACTCTTTAAAATTCACTATATTTGTTTACCATAGCGACACTTTGGAGCTAGGTTCACTTAACAGCGTTACATCTCATTCATTTTATAACTCAGAATGCACAAAAATAATGTACATCATCTGAAGAATTACCTCATCGTTGCCACATGTTCTGTTCAAATACTATAATAAATCTAAAACGATGTCTAAAAGAAATTAAACAGATAAACAAAAACAAACAAATAAAACAAAAAAAAAGTTAGAAAAAGG
Organism: Stegodyphus mimosarum; assembly: GCA_000611955.2. Taxonomy (NCBI): domain Eukaryota; kingdom Metazoa; phylum Arthropoda; class Arachnida; order Araneae; family Eresidae; genus Stegodyphus; species Stegodyphus mimosarum. The sequence goes on from KK112588.1 coordinate 91,248, forward strand.
AAGTAAAGAAACGTTTGTTAGAAAAGTAAACAGTCTTCACGTCATGGGCTTGTCATGACGACTTAGAATATACTTTGCCCGTGGTTAGCAACAGAATAGTAATATTAAAAAAAAATCTGAAAGATTTCAGATTTTAAATTACGTCCAAAGGCGCGTTTTTTTAACGTTTCGTGTGCTACCTTTTTTTATTAAATATCATGTACTACATACTCAAACCATAAAATTCAGTTCAAAATCAATATCGCAAAATCATTTTAAAATGAACATATCTTTAGAATTTCCGTAAGTCTCGTGCGCTGGAGATAAAAATGTTTTTTTTTTTTCGTACAGTGTTGCCATTGCTCGCTTTGAAATCATTTAGTTTGTTAATCAGAAATTCGTTGAAATGTTACAAAACATAAAATCGATAATAAAGCAAATTTCAAATTCAAAATTAGGGCTTCCAGATGCCCATATTCGCAGTAGGATTACGTCATTCAAAATTCGATGGCTCTAGGTTTTATCACAATGCGAGAAACGTGCATACATTTATGCAGATTTTTCATTTTTTAAACTTTAATGCAGAGCGATAACATTTAGTGGCAACAATTTGAAAAGTGAATCGGGCATTCAGAGTGAATCGACGCAAAATCGCAAAACGAAAGTAATAGTCCTTCGGGACTAAATCCCTTTGGACTAATAAACAGTTTTTCGGAAACGATTCAGTATTTCTCATTCAATAATTCAGTTCTCACATCGCGACAAGGCGTAAATACATCAAAACTCAAAATACCTATATTAAAAATTGCGAAGTAAATCAAACACTTATTTTCTCAAATCAGTTCGAGAATAGATTAAGTATGACTTCATTCCCAATAATAAAAGCAGGCGTTATCTTTGTTGTTGCGAAGCTTAGTTTCTCTAGATTAGACATCTCTAGAGAACGAATTTTTGATTAACAAACTCTCAACGATTTCAAAGCGAGCAATGGCAACAATGTACGGAAAATAAATATTTTTATCTCCAGCGCGCGAGACGATTTATCAGAAATTCTAAAGATATGCTCTTCTTAATTTATTGCAATATCTCCGTTGATTTGAATTTTATGGTTCAAATGCAAAGAACATGATATTTAATAAATAAAGGCAACACACAAAACGTTAAAAAAAGTAAAAGTTCCTTTGGGCGTAATGTAAAATCTGAAAGCTTTCAGATTTTTTAGTGCAAAGGGGCAATTTGCGCAGAAAGATTATTAATTTCGTTTTCGCATTTTGCGTTGAATCACGAAAAGCGTTGTTTGACTTTTGAAATTGTTGCTACTAAATATTATTGCCCTCTATTATATTTAAAGAAATTAAATAATAAAGAATCTGCTTAAATGTATGTATCTTTCTCGCATTGTGATAAAGCAACGGCATCTAGAGCCACATCGGATTTTGAATTTTGAACGTTTCCACCCGAATATGGGCATCCGGAAGCTCAATTTGAAATTTGGAGTTTGTTTTATTATCGATTTCATAATTTGTAAAACTTCGAATTTTTTATTAACAAACTCAAGGATTTCAAAGCGAGTAGTAGCAACACTGTACGGGGAAAAAAAGCGGAAAAAAAACATTAAATAGCTCCAGCGCGTCAGACTGTGTATCGGAAATTTTAAAGATCTGCTCTTGTCAAATTATTTTGCGATATTGCTGTTGAATTGAACTTTATGGTTAAAGTGCGAAGAACGTGATATTTAATAAATAAAGGTAACACACAAAATGTTAAAAAAACGCCCCTTTGGACGTAATTTAAAGTCTGAAAATTTTCAGATTTTTTTTTTATTTTATTTATTGTTATAATTAAGTAATTAGATATTCTTGCACATCATTGGCCAAGACAGACATAAACATGTATGGGGTGTTGAAACTCCACGTACTTATGTTGTTGTAGTTTTGATGCATTGCTTCAATTTATTCATTAATTTATAGATTAGAATTCTATTTTTGCTTTACAAATGCTAAATTTCCAGCTGCCAAAATTCAAACAAAATTTGAACTCTAATCATTTAAAGCTATACAGCATTTAGAGACTTAATGTTCTAAGTGATATTTTAGTTCCGTTATAATTCCGGTTGTAATTAATAGCAAGATAATTGCGTAACATCCGAAAAATCTTAATTACGATAATGGCAGAAATGTTTATAAAATCATAAATATTTCCTTACAGATATTCGTACAATAACACAAAATCTCACAGAAGTTATATTTTAAACTACTTAAACGTTGAATAGGACTCAATTCAAAACACAGAGAAAGCTAATCCGATCTCACCGCGAATTCGCTGTACCGCGATATGTATTAAAAAATATTGCAATAAATATTGTTACGGATTTTGTATTTATTTAACTATTTTAGTTGAATTGTAATTAAAAATGTTTCATTTCCCCGTGCAATGCAGAGCGTGACGACTTTTAAGAGAAAGCTACGCCGAAAATGTAAAAATACAGGAGCACGCGCATTTAATAAATAGGTATCTCGTAATTGCTTTTGCTATCCAGAAAAATAGAGAGAATACCAGAATGTTCTCGTGCATGATTAAAAAACTTATAAAAGCCGGGGGGAAACATCTTAATTCAGTTGTTTTAAGCGAACTGTAGTTGTTTACTTAGTGCTGTTATTGATTATAGCGAATTCGCGGTGAGATCGGATTAGCTTTCTCTGTGTTTTGAATTGAATTCTATTCAACGTTTTAGTAATTCAAAATATAACTACTGTGAGATATTGTGCTGTTGTGCGAATACCTCTGAGGAAATTTCAGCAGTTTGTTTTATTTCTTGGGATAAAAATAAATTTTGTTAACTTTTTATCGACTCGTGCATTGAATCCATTACGAACCCGTACGCACGCAACAATATATTTTCCATATATATATAATCTCATGGAATTATTTACTTTATTAATTATGTCAGTTACCAAAGTAAATTAAAAATCTTCTGCCACTTCGAATATCGTAAACATTGGCTTTCTGCCAGACGAAGAGACAATAAATGGCATAGAGGCATAACGTAGCATAACAGTTGTAAAAATAGCGGGACTGTTAACGTTTCTAGTATGAAAAAAAGAAAAATGCATCCTTGACTCGAATAAATGCGGTATTTTAGTCAAAATATCGAGTTTGAAATGTTTCGTGAAAACTTTTCCAAAAGCCAGATTTTAAAATAAAATAAGTAAGTTTTATGTAGTAAAATACGAATAAGCATTTGAAACCAATGCAGAATGTAAATCTCCTACTATACGTAATCCATGTTCTGCAACGCCATAGTAGTGACTTGGAAAAATTACCAGCTTTTGCGATAGAGGAGTACATGGTCCATGATATAAAAACCTTAAGATATCCAGATTATCTCCCGCTCTTGGGAATGAAATGCTATGTTTTCTTTTTCAGAAAGATGCGTAGAAAAACATGCTAGAAATGGAAAGGAAAGTTATATGTTTCGTATTCTAATGTGAATATTTTATACTTGCTCTTATATCCTTGCCGCCTTTCTAGGATGACTCAGCTTTCTAGAAAATGTGTTATAAGTGGCATTAATGCTGTGCTAAATTATAACCGATGTGTTAATTATGTGTTTGCATTTGCTTTTGGCCATCAACTTCAAATACATTTGTAGAGACATTAGGATTATTTAGAAGCCGGAGATGTGAAAAATATGCAACGCCTTCGCCGGGAATCGAATCACTGACCTTTCGGTTACGCGTCGAGCATGCAGACCACTACACCACGAAGGTATGCGAAGAAGGCGGGAGAAATACCTTATATACTCCCCGTTTTAAAGGGCGACTGGGGTTTTGGCGACCCAATGGCCAAATCCCGGTGGTGGAGAATCATCCTCCACCACCTTTTTTTTTTTGTTCGGGAGCCAGTGTAGAGACATTAGGATATTTTGGAATCAGGTGAGATGAAAAACGAGCAACGCCTTCGCCGGGAATCGAACCACGGACCTCTCGGTTACGCGTCGAACATGCAGACCACTACACCACGAAGGCGGGAGAAATACCTTACACATTGTTAAAAAATCCAAAATGTTAGTTGCACAAAAGTTTTCCGTTAATTTTGAAAAATCTAGGAAAGAGGGGGGGAAATCGAGCGTTTGTTAGACCTTTTATCAATTGCAGTAGCTTCCTGCGCTGCCGCCCTTCGGTATGACACATAGTATAATAAATCTGGTGCCATCAGATCAGAAACGTACTCACTAAACTCAATCAGTTCTGTTTTGCAAATCAAGCTCACTAACATTAACCTTGATGAATAAGATCGGGAACGGGGAGTGAATCGAGGGTAGTATGGCGAGATGAAGCGAGGAGCGAAAAGAATCGAACGAGGAGTGAGATCGGTATAGTCCACTCATTCAAACCCCTGACTCTTTGCACTGATTTCTCTTAAACTCTAGTTTTGAGATTTTAGAGACATTAGGTTATTTTGATACGGGAGAAATGAAAAATGTCCAATGCCCTCGTCGGGACTCGAACCTCTCGCATACGCGCCGAGCGATTACACCACGAAGGCATGCTAAGGAGGCGGGAGAAACACCTTATAGGATTCCCTAAAATCCCCTTACTGTATAGAACTTAAAATAAAATTCTGAAATAAAAATTGTACACTGAGTTAGAAAATGATACCAATTAAACTTAATTTTAACATTGGAGGAGAAACCTTCCTTTCTCCCTTAAAATGGAAATCAAAATTCTCTGGCACGCTTCCAATAAGAGTACTCGAAGCAGCTACCGCTCCATTCTGTCGAATCCCCATTCGCTCACTCAGTAAACTGAATTCGTTCTTTGAATAAGTTCGACAGCAAGTCGTTCATTTACAGTCTGGCATGTGAATTTCGTAATAAGAAATTAACACTAAAGGAAAAATATAACCTAAAATAAAGGAAAGAGAACTTGTAAAATGGCTGAAGACTTCTGTAATCGGTTTCATATTTTGTAAAACTTCAACGAATTTTTGATTAACAAACTCGGGGATTTCAAAGCGAGCCATGGCAACGTTGTACAGAAAAAAAAAAACATTTTTATCTCCAGCGCGGAAGTCTGTGTATAGGAAATTCTAAAGATAGGCTCATTTTAAAATTATTTTGCAATATTGTTCTTTAACTGACCTTTATGGTTTAAGTGCGAAGAACATGATATTTAATAAATAAAGGTAACACACAAATTGTTAAAAAAAACGCCCCTTTGGACGTAATTTAAAATCTGAAACATTTCTTTATATATATATATATATACACTGGCGTGCAAAAATTAAGGACGAGACGGTTTTTTCAATATAACTTTGTACAAAAGCTTTCCAAATCAACACATTTAATACCGTAAGATCCCCAATACGTAAGGACATGAGTAATGTAAGCAACACTTACTAAAAGAGAAATCAGAGGGATAAAAAGAAGCTTTATTGAAAAAGTAGCATGGAGCGCAATGCGACTGAAGGCCGAAACATCCCTGTGATGGGTGTCCAGCAAGAAACATCCGGTCTTTAATAGGGGATATGATCTCCCCTGACTGCTAGGCAGGTTTCACATCATTTGTGCATGCTGGATATGTGGTTGTTAATGAGCTGTTGAGACACTGCTGCTCGTTCCTCTCGTAGCACCAATCGCAGTTTCGGAATCGTTACTGGCGATAAGTTACGTGCTGCCACGGGTCTCCCTAGTAAGTTCCGTACATGCTTGACGGGAGTTAGATCCAGAGACCTCGCCGACCAATCCATGTGTTCAATATCTTCACTCTCCAACAGCTCTTCGACAGTGACTGTGGGATGAGGTGGAGCGTTGTCGTCAATGAAGAGGAACTGAGGACCCATAGCCGATGTTAAAAGACGCATGTAAGGAAGAACCTCGTTACAATAGCAGTCCCAGGTGACGAACCTCCTTGGGAGATATGAAGGTCGGTCCGTCTACCAAGCATTATGTCTGCTCGAACGAGAACTCCGCGACCTCCAAAACAGTCCCTTTTGATGATGTAGAAGGGGTTATTCCGTGTTCCCCGCTCTGTCCAGATGTGTATGTGTCTAAAATCGCAACTCGGACTAAATCTGCTCTCATCTGTAAAGAGTACTCGTCCCCATTCATTGTCTCTCCAATTCCGGTTTTTCCGGCACCACAGAGAACGCCTTCTCCGATGGGCAGGCGTTAGAGGTACACACCGTACAGGGCGTCGTGCAAACAGACCACCACCGTGCAGTCTTCTGGCCACGGTAAAACGCGATATCGGTCGTCCAGTCGCCTGTGTCGTGTGTCTAGCGATTTCTCCCGCTGTCTGCCGCCTGTTTCTTCTGGCCTGTAAGGCAATATACCGGTCATCTGCGGCTGTGGTTCCTCGTGGACGACCACTACTAAACCCCCGGATAGCTGTTCCTGTAGTTTGAAATTGTCTCCAAAGTCGTGAAACGATGCTGTGAGCAATTCCGAACTCTGCAGCCACACTTGTCACACTGCGGCCTTCCTCCAACTTCCCAATGATTCGACCTCGGGTAAAAGCATCCAGATGTCGTCTAACAGATTGATTATTCGCCATTTCTCGCTGAGGCAGCAACTCGGTGTGATTTTAACTGCTATACGGCGTGCAATCTCTTTGCCAGAAATACTGATCTTACACCGACAACATGTTTTATACTACTCAGACACTCCCCCATTACGTCTACCTGCATATCTGCGCATGTGCTACCGTACATCACCTTACTTAATCTCCTGATTGGTCTTTCTGTCCGCTCTGCCTCTTCGTTCAGCTGATATGCTAATTTTTCGACTTCGTCCTTAATTTTTGCACACTAGTGTATATGTAACATAAATGGCCGAGAGAAGGAAAGCTCTGTCGGAAAAATAAGAATACAGGGGCAAGTGTATTTAACTTTGAATAAATAGCTATTTGGTTCGATATTGCCAAACTGGGCGACATTTTAGTCCGGTCCCTGTATCACCGTAATAGGTATTGTAATTGAATAACTATAACTTATTTTATATGTAACTAACCGCATCCCGCCCTCACACGCCTTCCAGTTATTTCGAGAAGCAGAATTTAGTAGAAATCTCTCGCAGCCGGGCGAAAACTGTGTAAGGCGGACAAGAGCATCAGTTCCTCAGTTAGTTTTTTAGTTCAGCGTAAATTCGAAGCAGCGATATACACTCATGTCCATAAATTAAGGATAATTCGGAGTCACGCGGAAATCGAACTCTAAAATAAATATATCTATTGTAAAATCACTACACACATCTTCAAGTATCATATGCAAATTTCAGGAAGTAACCAGATGACACCGATGGTACGTCGCAATGACGAGAGTGTAAGAGAGTGATATATAAGGAATACAGGCAAAGAAGTCAAATTGTTCGCAGGCGCTTTATAAGCATTTCAGTGCAATAACCGAATAGTTATGACACAAAGGAGGCATTTGGATGATTTTTTACGTGGTAGAATGATCGGCCGTCTGGAATGGGGGCGTACCCAACTGGAAGTATCAGACGAACTTAGAATTGCCCAGAGTGTCATCTCCAGGCTTTGGCAACGATTCCAAGATGATGGTAATGTGAGTAGACGTTACAGCACTGGTACGACAATTTCAAGGCAGACCGTGTACAGACGCTTAGGGCAGATGGCTCTATATGCTCGTAGACCTGTCAGATGCGTTCCACTTACTGCAACTCACTGTCGCCTGCGGTTAGCCTGGAGTAGAGAGCATGAATTGTGGACCCCGCAACAGTGGGCTCGTGTGATGTTTTCCGACGAATCCGGGTTTAGCTTGCAGTCTGATTCTCGCCGGACTTTCATATGGAGTGCTCCAGGTACCCGTTACTACCAAGAAAACATCATCGAACGACACCGTTACGGTGGTGCAGGAGGGCTCGTTTGGGGTGGAATTATTCTGTGTTCCAGAACTGACCTGCATGTTCAAATTGAAACCATGACAAGCCAAATCTATCCGGACGTCATTCTGGAACAACATGTACGTTTGTTTCGGGTGGTAACATGTAAAGATGGTAAGCGAATGTCTTCAATCGGAGGATATCACCCGTATGGACTGGCCAGCATTCTCACCGGACTTGAATCCGGTAGAGCACGTGTGGGACGTGCTTGGCCGACGAGTTGCAAACCGTCAACCTCCTCCTACATGTCTACCGGAACTTCGGAGAGTATTGCTTTTTGAGTGGTGTAATATCCCCCAAGATCAGATCGATCATTTGATACTCAGCATGCCTAGGCGTTGTACGGACTGTATTGCATCGTCTGGGAGACATACAATGTGTTAACAATCATACCAACCATGTAATATTAGTTTTTTGCAAATAGGGTTTTTCTGTAATTTGCTCCAGGGAGAAAAAATGGCTAATTTTTTTAATAATATGAAACATATAGCATCTTTTTTTGCTCTTTACCTTTTGTTTAATAAATAAGCTTTACAAATAAGTCAAATTTGTTTTGCTTCTAACTCTTCCTTTGCCTGATTTTGCATTATCCTTAATTTATGGACAGGAGTGTATATCCTGATTAGCTTCGGTCTTTAAATGCACTTTGCGTTACGTTCTGTTTAACGTTTTTAGTAGTCTGAAGTGTAACTACAGATTGTAATCTATGATACTGTGAAAAGTTGTACGATTATTTTTGTCGAAAGCTCCAGTGTTTCTTTTGATAGAGTAAATTTTATCAACCTATCGTCGGACCTGTTTTCATTCAATCTATTACGAACCCGTATTCACGCAATAGTACATCTAAAAGGGCATATTTTATTTACTACGCGATTTTGTATTAATTTAAAAAATATTCCTGTTTTGAGCTATGTATATATGACACTAACAAATTTTTTTTTCCGATGATAATAGAACATTATAAAGGATTATGCTGTGAATATAAAAAAGCAAAAACTCAAAAACAAAACTTAAGATAACCCTCTTAATAACCAAATAATAAGAGCCCCTAAGCAGAATGATCAAAAAAAATTATTCAAAGCTTGATTATTGATTTTTTTCCTTATTCAGGGATTAAGCTTTTACTCATCTGTAACATTATCGAAAAAAATAAATGTTTCTTTTTTTCATCATTGTTTTCCCCATTCTTAATTTAAGTGGCAAGTTTTTAGTTGTGGCTCGGCTAATCGTTTTTCTTTAATTTCTTTTAATTTCACTTAATTATTCATTTATGTATGTATGCGAGGTGTCGAAGAAAGTCGAGGCATTATTTTGAAGCTTCCTAGGGTTATCGTTTATCCCTTGTGGGGATGTGTAGGAAATCCCTATGGCATCGTGTGACGTCACAATTTTAGGAATTCTGATCCCTTTTTTAGGGATGGCTTGGGGCTATATCGCTTTTTGGTAAAAGGTGAGAAGTTGAAAATTTTTGAAAAATTGTAAGGTTTTAGTTAAACTAACAAAGTTTTATTTTTATTTTACTTTTTCTATCCCTTCTCATTTCAACTTCTCGTTAGAATAACCGCGCGTTTCAGCTTTATGCTAATTTGAAGTGGAGCCAAGGGGTATTTAACGAAATGTAGAAACCTTTCAGTGTGCGAGAGCTTTTAGTCTCAGACCACGGTTACTCTATTCCACGTTCGCCTGACTAGCTAGTATTTAAATTCTAAGCCGTAGCGCTGTTACGCTATTACTTATTGAAGTAATTCCAAGTGCGTCAGTATTAGTTAAATCTTGCTACGCACCATTTAGGTTAGAGGCCAACCTCGCGTTATAGCTCTGTGAGCAACGACTACTTAATTTCTATTTAGCTTTAGTTTAAATTTATCTGATTGTTCATTTTAGATCCAAGCACGGTCTTTATTTTCTGTATCCCTCACGAGTTGGGAAGTGGTTGTAAATAATTGTGATTTAATAAAAAAGGACTTTAAATCCCTTTCAAGTGCAGTTCTTCTACCACTTATTCACAATATTCTACCACAGAACATAGCTGCATTCAGCTCCCTGTTCTTCAAGATCAGGACTTTAAGCTGTCACGAAGATATTTTCCAAGAATATCTACCGAACACTCAGTCCTGACAAAATCAGTGCTAACATGAATGTCTTTTATGCTAATTTTAATGTTTATTAATATTTAACTAATGAGAAACAAACGTATTTCAAATCAACGGTTTACTTTATTACTCAGAATAAAGTAATGCTTATGTCAGAAATAAGCGAAATTGCCATAAAAATATCACGATTTGTCGAATACAGTGAATGTAAACCAAAATCAGTATCAAAAAGGATGATGTCCAATCACAGAGCTTAATTTTTAAAATTACAAGTTTGGAGTCCTGCGAAAGGACAAACATAAATAAATAAAATAAAATAACTATAAAATAATTAATAGTTAAAATAATAAGAGTTCTAGTTAAAATTAAATGTAAAGGAAAAAGATTACAACTGACTAAATTAAAGATAAATAGTTAAACAGAAAAATAAAATACTATCGAAATAGTGAAACCGCGCGGCTCAATTTCAGCCCTGAATATACAGTTGTGAACTGTTTCAGGGGGAGGAGAAAAACAAAGATAAGGCAGATGTTATGCTTTGGCATTTTTAAATTTAAAAATATTCCGAAAGCTTTCAGATTTTATATTATGCCCAAAGGGATACTTTTCATTTACACACGCATGCACGTGTCGAGAGCATTTGGACTAATGTCCCTTTGGACTAAAAATATTTAAAAACAGCCTATCTTTAGAATTTCCAATAGGCAGTCTCTCGCACTGGAGCTAAAAATGTTTTTTTTTTTTTTTTCTCGTTCAGTGTTGCGACTGCTGGCTTTGAAATCATTGAGTTTGTTAATAAAAAATTCGCTAAAGTTTTACAAAATATGAAATAGACAATAAAATAAATTCCAAATGCGGGCTTCCAAATGCCCAGATTCTTTACTCTTTAATCTCTTTAAATATAATACAGGTCGATAATATTTGGTGGCAACAATTTGAAAACCGATGTAACGCTTTTAGTGATTCGACGCAAAACGCCGTTTCGAAATTAACCCTTCTAGGGCTAATGCCCCTTTGTACTAATAATTCTTTTTCTAGCATTCCAATGAAAAAGGGCAAAATAAATAAGCAAAGCAAGCAAAAAAAGGCAACCATCATTAATGGGAATAGAGGGAACTGACGAGAATTTTTGCTGTAGGATAACATTTTGACGTGTGGGAGCTTTCCTTTCTTTAAAAGTCTGAACCTCCGTCCAAGGGTTTGTTTTATAGAGAAAGAAAGACAAGTATGCTTTCAGAAGTTAAAATTGATTTTAAAACTTGCCTATTACTAAATAAGACTTCACGAGATGATGAGAACTTTCTGCTGAAATTGTGTTTCAATTTCATAACATAAGTTCGTCTGATTTAAAGCTCCGGTGCACTTCAGCTTGAATTACGATTTTGAAACTGAGCTTTGCCGGAGCTGGACTCCAGAGCAATTTAAGCTCTGCCAAATCTCTTGGTTTTTTTTTTTTTTTTAATCTACGCATTTTCTTATCTCCTGATAATTTAAATGATACTTGTGATACTTTGAACACTTCTTAGTCTGAAAGACAGACTCAGAAGTCTATCAAATTCTACATTGCTGGTGCTTGAGTCATTAGGTTATTTTGAAGTAGGAGATGTGAAAAAGGCGCAATGCCCTCGCCGGGACTCGAGCCTCGGACTTCTCCAATACGCGCCGAGTGTGCTGACCATTACACCACGAAGGCATGCTAAGAAGGCTGGAGAAATACCTTATATACTCCCTCTTTTAAACGGCGACTGGGAATTAGGGGACCCAGTCGACAAATCCTGCTGGTGGAGAATCATCATCCACCACCTTTTTTAGTTCGGACGCCACTGTAGAATTATTCGATTATTTTGATGCCGAAGACATGAAAAATGAGCAATGATGTCCCCGGGATTCGAACCTCGGACCTCTCGAATACGCGCCGAATGTGCTGACTATTACACCACGAAGGCATGCTAAGAAGGCGGGAGAAATGCCTTGTAAGATAACATAAATTTTTGGAGCATTTAATATCAAGATAGACTTTTGCGAGCGATGAGCAATTGAATTAAATTAAGGCAATGATGATTAACAAAATGCACTCCGAGTCTTTTTAATAACAATTGCGGTTTTATTAAACAAATAAAGAAAAACTTGTGAGATTTGTTTTCTTAATAGGTGCTGCAATTTTTTTTGCGGGGGAGGGAGATGTTGCAAAATACGTAATTTTATTTTACCGTATCTTACGGGTCTGTTTTCAGAGGTTGTATCAACGAGATTTTCCAGAATGAATACTGGTATCATTCTTAGATATTTCAAAATTTCTTAAGCGCTAGAAGGGATAACATCCATTAAAAAGTTATATTAAGTTAATTGATTACTACAAACCACGTGAAAGCTGCGTAAAGGATGGAATTTCTTTCGTAGAAGATGTTTTAAGGGAAACTAGCTCGTATTCACGTTGCACATGGAAAAGTCAATCAGTTAGTTCGCCGCGATTTTAACCCGGGTCAAATTCCAACATTCAGTGATCTCTTCCGCTTAGTATACATAACATCAGTTAAAAAAGAAATGCGATAGGAATACGGAGTTTATTCGTTATATTATTCAACTATCATTACCTATTTAAATATTTATTAAATTCAATTATCCATGGTAATTAATGCATCTGTACATGTAAATAATCGGAAATACGAATAATCTGAAATGACTGTATAAAACTACAATTTGTGTATCGGTATTATAAAAAATGAACTCATCGGAAGTTCCTTACGAAGGATACACAGCAGATTGTTTAAAAGAATGTTTAGTAAGAACAAAAAAATTCATATATGCTTTACGTTTTTCTTCCGAAAAGTTACTTTTAAATTCCTTCTTTTCAAAGTTGTTTCGATATACCTGCAATAAGTTTTTCAACAATGTTCGTTTCTTGAATTCGGATTCCATAGATTTGTTTTTCGTATCTTAGGTATTTAATGTGTACATATTGCTTATTATTTAAAAGTGAAAGGTAGCGTATATTGTACCTACCACTTTGAATTTTCAATTTTGCCGGAATACACTTGCTCGTTTCTGACATACATATATCCTTGGACAATTAGGTTGGTTTGGTTTATGTGATTACGGAAAAGCCTCGAGGGCTATCTGCTTAAGGGGAGGGATGCCTTCATGGAGGACGTCTTAAGGGAACCGGCTTGTGTACACGTTACAACATGGGGCAAACCACTAAAATGCCCATGCACCCAGCCTATTTGTGGAATTCGAACCTCGGACCGAACTTCAGGGACTTTTACCGCGCGGCCACTGGTGGCCTTGGATAATTAGGTGTCAAGCGGTTAGTATACCATGGACCATTGGCTAATGCAGATGTGGAAGCCTTCATTCAAACAGGTGGCCTCGCAGACGCTCAGCGGGTATTGAGGTAGAACAATGAATGTTGCCAGAATTGTAAGCAAGAAAGTTAGTGGATATGATTTGGCTTTTTCTCGCAGGGCGGAGCAAAGGCGAGCTCAAGTGTGGTTTTACTTCGGTAGAAATTCCCTAAATCATCTGATTTCTCGCTTTGGGATTTGACATTGCCCACTCACTTTCCAAATAGGAGAACTCCAGACAACTTCTAAATTTACTTGAAGGAGACAATCTTTACGCATCTTTATCGGACAGTTGATGAACCGAAGAAAACTGATGATACCTATGGAAGATAGGTTGCCTAACGTCATGGAGACAGCACCCCATCGCCTAAAAAAGTGCATCTAAGCTGGCAAAAAAAAGCATTTAGAGGACAAAATTTGCAAAGTTTACTGAAGTCTGAATTATGTGTATTATACACAGCATTAAATGCTCATGTGCATACTGTTATCTCACACTCGCTTAAAGTTGCTACAAGCACTCGCTGTCCTTCTGTACTTCTTTAAATTTGGTAAATATTTGTGCGCCACCTTATATATCTTTAAGACGGATTCTTCATTTCCTTTCTGCAAAAGGGATGAAAGTACCAATAACATTTATTTCATAGAACAGGGAAAGAAAATATCTGCTCCCATTTTTAACGCATTTTTACTTCCTTGTACGACGTAAAAAGAAAGTATTGTAATTGCGAAAAATTTCGGGTATCATATTTCAACGAAAATATCCATTTTGACCGCTATCGAATGCAACTTAACGATGTTTTTGAGTGATATCTGAACGCAAGGACAGAATAAGAGACTCTTCTTCCCCAAAAAATTATAAAACTGATTTAAAATGGATTCTGAAGAGATTTTTTCGAGGCGTCTGTGCGTACGTACCTATGTATGTATGTATTCCGCATAACTCAAAAACGAGTAGCCTCAGAACGTTGCAATTTTGTATACAGGACTGCTATAACATGTAGATGTGCACCTCCTATTTGGGTTGCAATCGGCCACACCAAAAGTATATAAATATATGTATATATATATATACACTCACGTTTGTGAAAATTGCAACACCATGAAGGACTTACGCGAGTGAGCTGAAATTTTCAGGAAATGCAAAGTAGCGCATGATATGCAAATGATTAGAATTGCAAATCCGTAGCGCATGCGTATGCTGAGCAGCGCCCTCCGAACGGCTGATGGATCCGAATAAATAGACGGCTGTAGCGAGGCGTGTATGGTTATCGGTGGTTATCTGCTAGTGGTAAACGTTAACTCAATCTGTACTTATGCCTCGTCGACGAAAGAGAGCGAGATTTGAACAACTTACAGAGTTTGAACGAGGGAGAATCATCGGCCTTCGTGAAGCTGGATTGTCGTATCGTGCAGTAGCCTCTCGTGTGCAGCGTAACAGCAGCACAGTGATGCGCGTTTGGAAGCAGTGGACGGACGAGTGTCGGACAACTCGGAAATCCGGGAGTGGACCCCGAAATGTGACGTCAGCTCGCGATGATAGACACCTGGTCCGCATGGCGCGGACGGACCGTACAGCTTCCTCTAGACAATTGGCAGCACTGTGGTCAATAGCTACAGGTGTTTCATTGTGTGCTTCATCAATTCGTAGACGTCTGCTGCAGTGTGGACTGCGCGCACGGACTCCTTTATACAGGATCCCCCTAACGCACGACCATCGCCGCCTGCGGCTACAATGGGCCAATCAGCATAGAGACTGGCGTGCTGATTGGCAGCATGTCGTGTTTTCTGACGAATCCCGCTTTAATTTGTGGTACCATGATGGCCGCATTCGTGTCAGACGCTATGCCGGTGAACGCCACCTTCCGGAGTGCATTATCGAACGCCACAGTGGACGAACACCCGGAGTTATGGTCTGGGGCGCCATAGCATATCATAGACGATCTCAATTGCTACGAATTGTGGGCAATCTGAACAGCAACCGGTATATCCGTGAAGTTCTACAGCCCGAAGCTGTTCCCTTCCTTCAAAGCTTGCCAGGCGCTGTATTTCAACAGGACAATGCCCGCCCTCATACTGCTCGGATTGTTAAATCCTTCTTTGCAGCGCAGCAGGTACAGCTTCTTCCTTGGCCTGCGTGTTCCCCGGATATGTCGCCAATTGAACATGTGTGGGATGTCATTGGTCGGCGTCTTGCTCGTGATCCTCGTCCTGTTGCGTCTGCAGACGAACTTTGGGTACGCGTACAAACGATATGGAATGCTCTTCCTCAGTCAGACATTCAAACTTTGTTTGACTCCATGCCATGTCGTGTAGCAGCACTTATTGCGGTGCGTGGTGGCCACACAAAATACTGATTCTGATCTCTTGTTCTTGTTTGTTTGCTTTGAACATTTAATCATTTATTTGTACCACTACCACTCAACTGTGTATTAAATTGCATTCAATTATGACGATTCCTTCTTGGTGTTGCAATTTTCACAAACGTGAGTGTATATATACACTCTGTTACTCGGCTTGGTGAGCTCACTTCCTTTATTCTTATATTGTTTGTAAACTGTGCATTTTTTACTTTAATAATGATTGAACGGTGTTGTTTTTATCATCCGGTTAAGGTTTTATGTCTTTAGTTAACCTGCATGTTATAATTGCAGAATTATTAACAATTTAAAAGTTGCTTAAGTGCAGCTAAGCCTAATTATTTTGGCCATAGCGACAATATTTGGTTACATTTGACACCAGAATATTGGATTTATTGCCAATCTAGAGAAACTAAGCTTCGCAACGACAAAGATAACGCCTTCTTTTATTATTGCGAACTAAATCATGCTTAATCCATTCTGTAATTTATTCGAGGAAATAAGTGTTTAAGATTTATTCATAATTTTTCATATAAATATTTTGAGTTTTTATGCATTTTTTTAGCCTTGTCGCGAAGTGAGAACTGAATTGATTGAATAAGAAATACTAAATCGTCTGTGAAAAACTCTTTTTCTGTTTTCTTTTTTTTTTCTTTCTTTCTTTTTTTTTTTTTGTTTGTTTGCTTGTTTGTTTGTTTGTTTGTTTTTTGTGTGTTTAAATTTCTTTTACACATCGTTTTAGATTTATTATAGTATTTGAATAGAACATTGGCAACGATTAGATAATTCTTCAGATGATGTACATACTTTTTGGGCACTCTGAGTTCTAAAATGAATGAGGTGTAACGCTGTTAAATGAAATGCAAAATGCGTGTAATTTAATATTCTGTACAAGGAAGTCATATGGTGTATCAGATGTTTTTAATTCCTATTTCACGTTGCAAAAATACCATTTTAAGACAACTTTCAATTGTTAACCTGCGATGTAAAACGTCTGATTATAATACATATATTTTATTTTGTTTCTTTAACTATTGTGCTAAATAATGTTGTTATCTAATGTTCTAAACTGGTATAAAAATGCATGTTGGATTACTGTTAACAATAAATTTTAAACATTTGATTTATATCTGTAATGCAGCAAGAGGATTTACAGCAAACACTCTTTGCTGTCATCTCATCGAAAGAGGAGCGGTAACAAACTCCTTCAAACACAAAATCGCATCTGCAAAATAAACTGCTTTCGATGGGAGCGCTGAGAGCGCCATCTGTACCAATTTCCTTTCTTCCATCGCAAATATTAAACGAGAAGAATGGCTTGAAAAGGCGAAGAATGAATTATAAGCGAGGAAGAATCAAAGGACTTAATAAACAACGGATTGATGATTCTTCTTTTCCTTTGTTTACAAAGCTAATTTACCAAAAATTACTTTTGTTGCTGAATTTGCTTTTGTTAAATCCATCCTTGCTCGTTTATTTGTAGATGCCTTTTAAAGATATCGTATCCTTAAATTAATATTAGTGGATTCTAAAGATTTCCCGTTTTAATAAGGAAAAATGTAATTAAGTTTTCGGATTGCGCGATCGCTTCCGTTCCTCTGCTTGTAAATCAAACCAGAGAGCGCCATGTTTGTTTCAATGAGGCTGGGGCTTCCAATTACCCTTTTCAGAATTCTAAGACAAGAATTTTGAGATCCTCATGAGATGGATTTTATTTTTACTTCCTTGTACGAAGTAAAAAGGAAGTATTGTTATGGCGAAAAATTTCGGGTACCATATTTCAACGAAAATTTCTATTTTGATCGCTATCGAATGCCATTTAACGATGTTTTTGAGTGGCATCCGTGCGTAAGGACAGAATAAAGAACTCCTCCCCCCCCAAATAATTATAAAACTCATTTAAAATGCATTCTGAAAAGATTTTTTTCCTCGAGTGTGTGCGTACGTATGTATGTATGTATGTACCTCGCATATTTCAAAAACGAGTAGGCTCAGAACGTTGAATATTTGTATATAGGGCTGCTGTAACATGTAGATGTGCACCTCGCATTTTGGTTGCCATCGGTTGGACCAAAAGTGTATAAATATATGTATATGTATATCCACTCTGTTACTCAGCTCAGTGAAGTCAGTTTCTTTATTCTTATAAATTTGTAAATTGTGCATTTTTTGCTTTAAAAATTATTGAATTATGTTGTTCTTTTCTTTCGGTTAAGATTATTATGTCTTCAGTTAACCTACGTGCAATAATTGTGGAATTATCAACAATTTAAAAGTTTTTTAAGTGCGGCTAAGCCTAATTTTTGGTTATGATCGCCTCCATATTCGTTTACATTTGAAGCTTAGCAGAATAGTGGATTTGTTGCCAATCTAGAGAAACTAAGCTTTCGCAACAACAAGGTAACGTCTTCTTTTTTATCGCAAATTAAATTGTGCTTGATTCATTTTGGAATTATCATTTGAGTTATTAGCTTATTTTTGAGTACAAATTGTAATTTTAATTGTTGTTAAATTTTGAATGAAAATATTTTGAATTTTTATGTATTTTTGCCCTACCGCGAAGTGAGAACTGAATTAATTAGTAGAGCATGCGTAGTAGGTAAGCGGCGGTGAATCGTCTGCGAAAAACTGTTTCTATTTTATTTGTTTAATTTCTTTCATACATCGTTTTATATTTATTATAGTATTTGAATAGAACTTGTGGTAATTCTTCAGATGCTATAATTTTTGCTCACTCTGACTTATAAAATGGATGAGATGTAACGCTGTTAAGTGAATCTAGGGCCGAAGTGTGGCTATGGTAAATAAATATAGTGAACTTTAAAGAGTGCATTTATTCTATTGAGGTTTATGCACTATCGAGGAAGTAGATTTAATTAAAATTTCGTTAACTGTTAATTCAATATGTTTAAATGAAATGCAGGAAAATTGCGTATAATTTGATATTCCGCATAAGGAAGTCATATGGTGTATATATCAGATTTTTATTGTTAAAAATTAATTTCTAAAATTATAGGCTTCAGAGCTTTAGAGATATCTGTCAAGAAAGATAATTAATATGAAATAAATAATTTTTTTTAAAAAAATTCTGAAAGGTTTCAGATTTTAACGGTGACTTAGAAGAGTTTGTTAAGGTTTTCTACGCTCTCGCTGAGCTCGTAGTCTACCACTTCGCTTTTACATTCAGTCCTACTAACTTTTTTCTTAAACTTTATTTATTAAGCATCGTTTTCTTCGCACTTACGCCGCATATAGTTCAACAGCAATTGTTTTTAAAAAATTAAAAGCGGCATAGCAGCGCTTAGAATCTTTCATGCGGCGTTTCTTTGCTTCGTATAAGACACCGATCAAAATTAATCCAAGAGATTACAGAAAGAACTTCAGCATCACAAAATCAACACTTCTTTGTCACTTGGTTGAAGGCACACGAAGAAACAAAAGGCAACGAAGAGGCTGGCATCCTAGCCAAAGAAGCAGCTAGGGGTCAAAATGCACAAAACTTATCAGTACTATGGCCTGGCTGGCACCTTAAAAAAATCATAAGCGACAAATCTAAAAGTGAATGGCAGAACTGGTGGGACAACGCCGAACTAGGAAGAAACTTATCAATTGTTCCCAAAAGTAGGCACTGCACCCAGTGTAATAACAAGAGAAATAACATGGTTCTTATCAGGGCATGGCCCTTTTCCCACGTACTTTTATACAAGGAACTTAGCTAGATCAGACCAGTGTGTATGTGGAGAAAGAGGCAGTCCCGAACATTATTTATTTAAATGCTCCCTCACAGCTGAACATCATTTAGAAGTCCCGAATTCAGAAAGTGAAATGACTCCTTTCATAAGATATGCTACCAAGAACAACCACCTCCGAAAATAAAATCATAAATATAATGCACTTCCTGTCAACAAGAGGCACTGAGTTATGCAGCACAGCATAGAATAATATAACATAGCTATTACTTAAAATATTGTACGTAAGCAGACCTGGAGCTGCCCTCCATAGCATGAAAGTGCGAAAGGCACCAACTGTGAAAACATCAATGTATATTTAATGGAAAAAGAAAGGCACTAACTGCGGTATGGTACCAATACAAAGCATTACAAGCAATGCCTGGCAAGGTCTTCTGTGAGCCCAGTGAGGTGTAATTATCTGGATAATTAGTGTGCCTGGACAATACCCACATTGCTAATGGTTAAACAATGGGTGTCCACCACACTTCACCACATCCATATCCATATCCATATCCATATCCATACTTCGTATAAGAAAGTAAAAAAGAATAAATTTCAAGGCTGATATTCCTCATTTTCAAATGATATTCTATTACTAGTAATTTTTCTTGCATAACATTTACATTTTTATAATTCTCTATTTAAATCATTCTAAAATTGTATTTAGAATTCGTGTATTTTCAAATAAGACTCCTTAGAAATTATATGATTTCATCTCAACTCGTCCATAATAACAACTACACAAAATCGAGAACTTCAAAAATACGTGATGCTTTTGCTTTTTCGGTTTAAGCGATCGCTTCCGTTTAAATAAATCTACTCCGACGAATTATATCTATTTCATTTTACGCAATATTTTATTGCAAAACTGTGACCTTAATCAACTTTCATGCATTAGTTGGCCTGAAAAGGTAGTCTGCATCAAATACGCAACGCTGCGTGATAGAATGTTTCCGAACCTTCCACTAGATGTGTTTATAACTCATCAGGCCCAGCGATTACATTCACTTATCATGGGAGGATTGATCCGTTATGCAAGTTTACTGCTCCATCGCTCCTGAAACGAGGTTCCCCAATTCATAGCAATGGTGGGGGGATGTTTGAGACCTGTTGATTACTGTACAGAACCGGAGAAGGAAACTGCCAGTACTGCAACTTGCAATTGGAACATGTTATGTGTAATATGGTACATTCTGTACACAGAAAAGTGGGACAATTCTGTATCTTCCGTTCTACTGGGCTAGTTGGCGAAATTTAACTTGCGTTTTCCGTGTCTCGAAAGCGCATCTTAGGATGCATTTTAGATTTAGGTATAGTGCTGTTCTAACATGTTTGACACAAAATAGGGCCTTTTTCTCAAATGACAATCTGTAACCAAACTACCATACACAAAAGACTCGCCTGGGCTTTTAATTATCCTTAAAATTAAATTAAAAAGAAAAATAACACATAAAAATAAACATAACATAAAATCTCTACATATAATAAAACAAAGAGTCTCTGTGTGTGTATGCGTGTGCGCGTGCGTGCGTGCGCGCGTGTGTTTGTGTCTGTGTCTTTCGTTCCTGTTGCGAGTAAGCTAATAGACCAGGGTCACGAAATTTGGTACATAGGTGTATCTACACAAGAGCCAGTGCACCTCGAAGCGAGTTTTTTGAAATTCGAATTAGAATATTTTTTATTTTATGTTTTGTGACCAAATCGCGTCATTTTGAGATATAATGGGCTACAGGAAAGCGAGATTTCACTCTATACATTTCATTTTTACATCGTCCTGAAGCGTAGACACTTAGCTATTTTACGAACTTAAAATAAATTTCGTATTTCAATAAATCGATTAAATACGAATTTATTTAGGAAGGTGAGCTTAACACCTTTTCGGCGGAATTTTTTTTTAAAAAAACTTATTTTAAAAAATGTGCCGTTTATTTTCCTTTGATTTTTTGAACACGTTGAACTTTAATCCTCTCGACTCCTTTTAAAAAAAGAATTTTGGAAAAATAATAATATTTGTATTTTAAAATTTTTTAAATGAAGCTTCCGAATACACTTCTCACATCTCAGATATTTTAAAATGTAGTTTTGGCAACAATTTTCCTTTCTTATTGTTGTTGATAGATTTTTGATGAAATTGCATCATTTTGAATAGTTTCATTCTTTTAAAAATTTCGGTTTGGCAACAATTTTTCATCGTATTTCTTATGTTACTGTTTTTAAGAGACTGAAAAGTTTAAGAAATTAAAAAGTCGTTTCTTTTTGCAACGGTAAATTGTTTAATTACTTTATTAGGATAATTAACATTTGTATCAAGGGATATTGCTTATTTCATTGTAATATTATGTTTTAATTATATATAATTTTAATTATAAAAAAGTTTTGCATGATATTTTTTAATCTGTTTATACCATTTGAGTTCTTAAGATTTTGCAAAGGGAAGTTTAAGTAATATTTGTATTAAGGGATACTGCATATTTCATTGTCATTTTTTATATATATTATACATTTTTATTGATTTCTTTTTTGATAAAGTTGTTTTCTGCAGAGTAAAACGCCCTTTTGGGCGTAATATAAAATCTGAAAGTTTTCACATTATTTTTTAATTTATTTATTTTTAAAGAAATTTGCCAGTTTGTTAAAGATTTTGGTTCTTTTACTAAATTTTATGACTCATTTAAATTCAAAAGATAGACATTTAAGCTTCGTGTGAAGTTTACAATTCAGTGAAATATTAACTATTTAAAACAGAATAGCATGATATTTAATAAATAAAGGTAACACACAAAATGTTAAAAAAACGCCCATTTGGGCGTAATGTAAAATCTGAAAGTTTTCACATTTTTTTTAATTTATTTATTTTTAAAGAAATTTGCCAGTTCTTAAAAGATTTTGGTTCTTTTACTAAATTTTATTACTCATTTAAATTCAAAAGATAGACATTTAAGCTTCGTGTGAAGTTTACAATTCAGTGAAATATAAACTATTTAAAACAGAATAGCATTATATTTAATAAATAAAGGTAACACACAAAATGTTAAAAAACGCCCTTTTGGGCGTAATGTAAAATCTGAAAGTTTTCACATTTTTTTTAATTTATTTAATTTTAAAGAAATTTGCCAGTTCGTTAAAGATTTTGGTTCTTTTACTAAATTTTATGACTCATTTAAATTCAAAAGATAGACATTTAAGCTTCGTGTGAAGTTTACAATTCAGTGAAATATAAACTATTTAAAACAGAATAGCATTATATTTAATAAATAAAGGTAACACACAAAATGTTAAAAAGCGCCCTTTTGGGCGTAATGTAAAATCTGAAAGTTTTCACATTTTTTTTTAATTTATTTAATTTTAAAGAAATTTGCCAGTTCGTTAAAGATTTTGGTTCTTTTACTAAATTTTATGACTCATTTAAATTCAAAAGATAGACATTAAAGCTTCGTGTGAAGTTCACAATTCAGTGAAATATTAACAATTTGAATTTTTTTCCCCCGAACAACCCACTCTTTCAGGATTAAACCATAAATAAGAGTGATTAGAACAGATATTGTAGCATCATCAGGATTTTTTGAAGCAGGAGACATGAAAAAATGAGCAATTCCCTCGCCGGAACTCGAACCTGCACCTCTCGATTACGCGCCTAGTGTGCTAACCATTACACCACGACGGCATGCTGGAAGGAGGGAGAAAATATAATATGATAAATTGCGGAGTCATGATGGTGAGTTCGAATGGTGTGATGAGGAATATCAGAATTACAAAATGAATAGTATGAGATTAGAAGTAATCTAAATTTAATGAATTGAAGTTAATAAATTATTAAATGTTCAATACAAATGAACCGTGATATTCATTTTAAATTGAGATAAAATCCCATCGTCTGCTTAAAATGAACGTAATTCCTAAAAAAATGAAAAGTGTTGTTATGATAACAATCTAAACCCATCAGATATTGAACCTCAAGTATACAACTGTTGGGTGAACAGAATGGCTGGAACTCCACAATCCTTAAGATTTTCTAAGAAGAATATGCAGTATGGCCGCATATTAAAAAAAATATTTTAAGGGGAAAAATTAATCCCCAATTTTTCATTGACAGTTAAGAAATATAATTCATTAAACCTATTTTTCCCTCAGTATATGTTAAAGCAATGGGAAAAAGTAAAATGTGTTTCTTAAATTCCTACTCTTAGCTCACACTCTTCCTACATCTTATTCAAATTTTCAATCGTTAATAAAATACTTTTTATTCATCCACTCAAGTTCAAATATATTTTTTAAACTTGCAGTGGAGAACACTTGATGTTAATAGAGTTTTAAATTTTTTTTCTATATTTTTAAAGTTTTTCTTTGTTGACCGAAGTAGGAATTGACTCTAAAAACTTTTTATTTAATTAATTAATAATTAATTAATTTTTAATCGTTAATAAAATACTTTTTATTCGTCCACTCAAGTTCAAATACTTTTTTTAAACTTGTAGTGGAAGACACTTGATGTTAATGCAGTTTTTT
>KK112588.1:115267-148633 GCA_000611955.2 Stegodyphus mimosarum
TTTTTTTTGTTTTATTTTTAAAAATTTTCTTTGTTGACCTAAGTAGGAATTGACTTTAAAATTGTTTTTAATTTAATTCATTATTAATTAATTAATTTTCAATCGTTAATAAAATACCTTTTATTGATCCATTTAACTTCAAATACATTTTTTAAACTTGTAGTGAATGACGCTTGATGTTAATAAAGTTTTTTATTTATTTATTTTTTTTTAATTTTGTTTTATTTTTATTTTTTTTTAGTTTATATTATTTCTAAATTTTTTCTTTGTTGACCTAAGTAGGAATTGACTTTAAATTTTTTTATTTAATTAATTACTAATTAATTAATTTTCAGTCGTTAATAAAAATACTTTTTATTCATCCACTCAAGTTCAAATACGTTTTTTTAAACTTGTAGTGGATGACACTTGATGTTAATACAGTTTATTCACATATTAAATTTTTTTTTAATATTTAATTTTTTGTTACCTAAGTGGGAATGGGCTTTTAAAAAAATGTTTTAATATTACTTATTATAAATCTGTTCGTAACTTTGATATCAGACACTAAATGATAAAAGATTAGATGAAAAATATATGCCTTCTTGCAATAAGCAGTCTCGTCACGAGTACTTTGTTTGTTTCAAAGATAAATATTGTCATTGATGAGTTTTTATAATGCAAGAAGTATCGCACAAAATATTTTTTAATCAAAACAATTGCACTCTTGAAATTTTCGAAAAACAACACACGCATCACCCTATCAATGTGCATAAATTTTGAAAGTATTTCCAAAATGATAATGTATATATTTAGACTCTACAGTAAGTGCTCAAAATATCAACTGAAGTACATCTGAAAAAATGCAATTATAAAAAGTTACCGCTATTGCAAATGTGCATTTGTATAAGATGCATGAAGATCATTTCAGTGTTATTGCCTGCAGTAATTTTAAAAATTTTTATAGTGTCCCTACGATAATACTAATATTTCCCTGAGGAAAGAACTTGTAAAAATCTTTCAGCGAATTAGAGTTTTCTCCGTATTTGTCGTTAGATGTTTCATTTATAATCTTGGTATCTGTGTCTTCTATCTTAAAAGGTTATTTATGAAAACTTGAACGAACAGAGAAAGTTATCGTAAAGATGCTTTCATAGGAGACATAATTTACGTCCAAAAAAAAATGCAATAGCAATAACGTTTCCAAAAAGAAACCCATTCGCTATATTATAGTGTATGTATTCATGCTGCTCTGGTAAATAATTCAGCCCATCGGCGGCCGAGCGGGAAAATCGTTAAACACTGATAGTTCTGACGTGGAACCGATTCCAGTAGAACAGGCTGGCTGCATGGGCGTTTTCCTGGTTTTCCCCGTATGTAAAGTTTATACGAGGCACTTTCCATTAGAAAGTCCTCGCCGAAGGCGTACCTTCCGTTAGGCAAATAGCCCTAGTGTGCTTTACCGTCATCAACTAAACCACACTAATAAATGTTTAAGATAGAAGACACCCCTCAAGTAAATCATGAAAGTGAAGCAACAACATATGTTAGATGTAGATTTATAGCAAGGAAACTCTATCAATTTCGACAGCAAACAAAGTCCCTCTTCATCAGGAGCAAAGAAATCTGCAACTGAAAAACCAAGTTACGAATACATTTATACTCTAGGAAGTCGAGGGAGTTTCCTCGCTAAAATTCTTCGCCTAACACAGGGTGTTGCTTCACTTTCATGATAAATGTTTGTCGTGGCATTCTGTTTTTGGTCTTAAACTTACCGAATATTATTTTAAACCGTGTGTTTTAACAACTATGTCAATGATTGCATTTCAATTCAAAACCTTTGGTCTAAAATAACTCAGTGCAGACAATTTGCCATCACTAAATAAAAAATCTGATGTGTACACCCTATGACTTCCCTGTACGGAATAGTAAATTATACGCATTTTTTCTTCATTTTATTTAAACTTTTTGGATTGAATTAAATCTACTTCGTCGATAGCGCATAAATCGCAATAGAATAAATGCACCCTTTAAAAATCACTATATTTGTTTAACGTAGCGATGTTAGGTTCACTTAGCGGCGTTACATCTCATTCATTATATTATAACTCAGAATGCACAAAAATTATATCATCTGAAGAATTAGCTAATCGTTGCCACGTGTTCTATTCAAATACTATAATAAATCTAAAACGATGTATAAAAGAAATTAAACAAACAAACAAAAAAAAGAAACCTTTTTCACAGACGATTCCGTATGTCTCATTCAATTAATTCAGTTCTCACTTCGCGACAAGGCAAAAATACATAAAAACACACAATATCTATATTACAAAATTAGGAAGTAAGTCCTAAACACTTATTTCCTGGAACAAATTCCAGAATGGATTAACCATGATTTAATTCACAATAACAAATGAAGGTCTTATGTTTGTTGTTGCGAAGCTTTGTTTCTCTAGATTGCAACCAATCCGCGATTCTGATAAGTTTCAAATGTAAACAAATGTGGCAGCTATGGTAAAAATAATTAGTTTTAACCGCACTTGAACAACTTTTAAATTACAATTGAAGACAAACACGCCAATGTGACAATCAAATTCGCTGAAACAACCTTGTATTTGGCGTACATTTACTAAAAACACTCAATCGATTTCGAGGGCAGCTACAGGTCCCTCCTCATCAGGAGAACAAAATATCTAGAAAGGCTTTCTACATATTTTGTTCTCCTGATGATGATAAAGGAACTGAGCTCACTGAGCAGAGTAACAGAGTGTATATATATATATATATATATATATATATATATACGTGTATATACATAAATTTATGTACTTTTGGTGCGGCGGATTTCAACCAAAAAGGGAGGTACACATCTACATATCATGGCAGTCCTATATACAAAATTTCAACATTCTGAGGCTATTCGTTTTTGAGTTATGTTAGATACATACATACATACGTTCAGACACCATGAAAAAATCTCTTCTGAATCCATTTTAAATCAGTTTTATAATTCGTTTGGAGAAAAAGAGTCCATTATTCTGTCCTTACGGACAGATATCACGCAAAACATCCTTAAATTGCATTCGATACCAGTCAAAATGGATATTTTCGTTGAAATATGGTACACGGAATTTTTCGTGATTAAAATATTTCCTTTAATTCGTGCAAGGAAGTTAAAACCAAATAATGCTTTGTAAATCATTCAAAATGCATAACTTTCAAGCCTAATGAGGATGTTTTGAAACACGGTGGAGCAATAGATATCATTACCTTTTTTTTTTTTAAACAAACTCAAAATTGCAGTTGTGTATAATTTTGAAATTCTTTCAGTATTTTCAAAAGTAAATTTAAGCATTTTGTGTTGAGCTAGAACTCCAAGCTCAAATATTTATACATATTTATACAGTTCTTAGGCTTATTTCCAGCTCAAACATTTGTATAGATGTCTATGAAGCAAGTATTTGTGAATGTATGTACAAATAGTTTAGTCTGGACGGATTCATCTGCTATATTGCTTTCATTCTCTGTATTGACACTAGACTCAACAAAATGTTGCTAAATTCTCGAATTTATCTCATTACGATAAGGAGGGAATTTTTGTTTCGTAAACTCCTTTACAAATATAAAGATGAACCAAAACAAAGTTTGAGCTGTCTGGTTCGCTGTAAGGGAAAATTTGCTTTAATCTGTAATGAGACAGGAGAAAAAAATCAGAATATAATCAAAATGAAGACTTTTTCCCCTTTGTTAAAGTACAGGGTGTGTATAAAGTCCCGGACCCATTTTGATGTTTAATAACTCATAAAATAATAAAGATAGATTAAAATTAATAACATAAATGGTTAGATAGACTCAAAAAGTTTCATGACCCTTGTCGATGAACTTCCACGTGTGCCCCTTTCGTCGCACGGAGAATATCGAGTCGACATTCAGTTTCACGCCAGGTACCGGCAAGCACGTCGGCATCCACAGAGGCTATTGCGGTTGTCATTCTGGCTTTTAGATCATCCATGTTCGACACTCTCCTCCTGTAAACGTTGTCCTTTACAAATCGCCAAACCAAAAAGTCCAGCGACGTTATATCCGGTGATCTGGGTGGCCGAGGAATTGGACCTCCTCGCCCGATCCATCTTCCTGTAAAATGGTCATTCAAAGAACTACGAACGATGGTACCCCGATGAGGTGGTGCGCCATCTTGTTGCAAAAAGACACGTGGCTGAAGCTCTTCTAGTTGTGGAAATACGAAGTTTTCCAACGTGTCCCAGTATACGACAGATGAGACCATCTTTTCTGTAAAAAAGAAAGGCCCAATGACTCGGTCGTGCATTAGTCCACACCACACATTAACCTTTGGGGAATCCTTTTGCGCCTCACGGTATTCATGGGGTTTTCAGATCCCCATATGCTCACATTATGGCGATTAACAATGCCAGAAAGATGAAAGGATGCTTCGTCGGAGAACATTATGCGCTTCAGAAATTCACCATCATCTTCTATCCTCCTTAGCATATCTGTTGCAAAGGCCATTCTCCTAGGCCTATAATAATGGGCAATAGTTGCCAAAACCAAAAGAGAGAAAAATGTAATTAATAAGCAGATAATATTTAGAAAAGTACAGCTATTTAGACTGGAAAATGAAATTATCTGAAATGAACCACACGCGCAGACGATATTTACAAAATTAAAGATATTCAAACCTGAAAAGGAAAATATATAAGTTATTCCATCAAAAATATGTAAGTTATTCTATCAATAAATGCCATAAGTTTGTTTATATCTTCATTGTTTTATGAGTTATTAAACATCAAAATGGGTCCGGGACTTTATAAACACCCTGTATACTAATTTTTTAGGAGGATGTATCTAAAATCATGCCGAAATCGTGATGATAAATCATTCCTTTCTTATGGTTGTCATGAATGCATTTAAAATGTAATGATTTATATATTTGTATGATTTAAAAAATGTATTTACAAATATATTTTAGTGCAGTTACATACTATAAAAACTTTTATGTTGTGGCATCGATTGCTGATCCCGCAGTTCTAAGCCTACATTTTGTGTTGCAATTATAATTGATGAAAGGAAACAGAAACGACATATTAGCAGCTCTAAAAAGTGTAAGAAGAATGTATAGAATTACAATTTGGATGATAAATTAAGAATAATATAAAGTTGCGGTTCCATTTTGTTTCTGTTGGTTAAATAAGGTTTGGGGCTGCAAACTTCATCATAATTATTTGGCTGAAAGGCTTCGATACATGCATCATGAGCTTTATATAAGAATCTTGTGACCAAGATGAATTTCGAAACGATACAGTTCGGGAAGATATTTTAAAGCATTTTACTGTTTTTAGAACGAAAATTCTGATGCGGACACCACATGACTTCCTTGTACGGAATATTAAATTATACGCATTTTTGCTGCATTTTATTTAAATTTATTTCCCCGAATTTCATTAGAGGGAGATTTCTCATTCAACTAATTCAATTCTCACTTCGCGGTAAGACAAAAATGCATAAAACCTCAAAATATCTTCCTTAAAAATTCAAAAATATAAAAAAAGGAAACACGAAATACAGTTTAAACAATTAAAAAAGCAATTTTTACAATTAAAATTAGAATTTCTAGGCAAAAACAAGCAATTCAGCCAGCAGATTTTTCGGTGCACAAAACTGAAAGTTTACTTTTGGGCCCACTCGGAAAAAAACGTTCAAGCGGCAGAAACTGACTTAATTCACTATTCTGTTACATTTCAAATGTAAACAAATATGGCTGCTGTGGTAAACAAAAATTAGGCTTAACCGCACTTGAACAACTTTTAAATTGTTGGTAATTCTACAACTATTGCATGAAGATTAATTAAAGGCATAAAAACCTTAACCGGACGATGAGACCAACCTAATTCAATCATTTTTAAAGCCAAAAATGCACAATTTACCAGCATATAAGAGTAAAATAATTGAGCTCTCCAAGCCGAGTAAAAGAGTGGTGGCTACAGATATATATATATTCATAATGAAAGTAATTAAAAGTAAATCAGTAAGCCTAAGACCTGCGCCAAAGCTGCAAAGCGATAAAGCAATAATTCACTATAAATTATAAAAAGAAAACTCTCCATATTACATCACCAAGGAACGGAAATTCAATTTAAAAACATTATTGAAAAGGTATTTTTCAGAAATTTAAAAAATTTATAGAATTTTCAGTCCTGCTTGCTTTAAACACCGTTAAGGAAAAACTAAATCGCAAAAATGCCAATACCAAAAGTAAACTTTTTAAGTATTGAAAAACAAGTTATTGTTATTGATAGCATATTAATCGACTCATCAAGGGGAAAAATCAATCTACCATCCATTAACAGTAACCAAAATAAGAGAGAGTGTTTCATCTTACTTCCAAGTAAGCATCAATTATTTGCTAGATTCAAATCACTAATTGATACTCAATCAAAATAAAGATATTCGTCACTAAACCAAAACGCTCTGAGGCTACTTTTTCTTAAGTTACGCGAGATGCATGCATACATACATACATACATACATACGTACGTACGTACGTACGTACATACGTAAGTACAGAAGCCACAAAAAAATCTCTTCTGAATCCATTTTAAATCAGTTTTATAAATCGTTTGTGTAAAAGGAGATCTTTATTCTGTCAATACGTACAGATGTCACGGAAAAAAAATCGTTAAATTGCATTCGATAGCGGTCAAAATGGATATTTTCGTTGAAATATGATACCCGGAATTTTTCGTTATTACGATACTTCCTTTACTTTATACAAGGAAGTAAAAAAAGAAATAACCAGATTAAAAATGATACTTCGGAGCTAATGTAAACTATTGAAATTAGAAATTTATCTTATATATTCCTTCATTTATAAATATGCATTATGCATCACCTAACGAAACATTTATGCGGTTAAAATAGTTATTGCATTACGTGGGATGTCATCTTTCACGACCGATAGATGGCACTGCACGACATAGGATGAAATTGTTTTATGAAAGAAAAAAAAGGTAGACGAGGCCGCCATGACAACAAGAAGATACAGAAGACGTAAAAAGATATGTACGACGTTATAAACAAGAAAGAACTTTTTTTATTGTTCTTCATTGTGACAATTTTCTTGTATTCGTGTTCTTATTGTCCATTTTCATTATGTGTAAAAATCGTTAATAACATTCAGCAAATATTCAAGTTAAAATGTCAGTTGCACTAGTGTAACTATTTCCCCCTAGACATTAAATCCTTCAGCCGTTTATGAAATAAATTTTCAGAGGTTAAGGCAAGATAAGTAATTATCTCCACAATTAATTAATTCGATTTTGAAAAGATTCATAGTTCCTGAATTTTTCTCCCCAGCTTTTGCATGCTGCATACCGTAGAATGTGATTAAAAATTCTCGATCTACCCGCAAGCGAAATGTTCATAAACCGATAATGGAGAAACGATTAAAAAATCCATAAAGGCTATGTAAAATTCATGGAACATAGGTCATCTTATTGTATCGAACAATTTAAAATATGGAATAAATTTAAAAAATAATCGTTTATGCTCAAATTTTAATCTTTTGACTATTAACGTTTAGTTGGTGGAGAAAATTGAGAAGATTTTGGGACATGGCAAAGAATTTCATAGGATAGCAAAGAAAGTGTAGGCTTTTCATAGGATAGCAAAGAAGTATAGGATTTTCATAGGATAGCAAAGGTCCTAGCAAAGAAAGTATAATTTTCTCGAATCGTGCAAGTTTGTCCAAGAATTGGGAAAGTGCTTCTGCAAAAATACTTGTTTTTTTTCATTACATTGTGGGGTTCCAACTTTTTATTTCACAGTTAAATATGGGGAACCTCTCACACCGATAAGCGAATAATCGCTTGAGTGTGTGACCAGAGACATAAGGTTCAAGAAGGGTTAATTAGCTTTTATTTCTGAAAAGATTTAATACAGTCGGCTCCTATCTCAGGGCTTACAGCAAAGCCTCCACTTGGGCTTGAACTCAAGTAATAAGAACTAAAGCTTAACTAATGCTTAGCTAAAAAGATATAGCCGAAGTTTTCAGGATTCTAAGTAGTTGGCCCCTAAATCTCAATTAAGTAGGCGAAGCTATCAAGGGCCTGAAGTACGGCCGAGCGTAGTAATAGCTTAATGAAAAACGTAGCCCAAAGGCAAACGCGTGGTAGTCAGAAACTCTGGTTCTCTAACTAACTCAGTGAATCATAGACTTTAATACTACTCTTACTCATTTGCATTAAACGCGTTTCTGAAAATACATTCTGGTAGGGAATTGTAAGTTGAAATTAGGAGAGCCAGGAAACCGTGACAAACTTAAAGTAATTGTTATAAACTTAGGATAAATGTTACAACATGAAGCCAAAAATCGATGCTTATTTTATGGAAGAAGTCCTAAGAATGTTTGATTCGGCACAGTAAGCAATACAGACTGAAAATACATTCTGGTGGGGAATTGTAAGTTGAAATTAGGAGAGCCAGGAAAGTGTGACAAACTTCAAGTAACTGTTATAAACTTAGGATAAACGTTACAACATGAAGCCAAAAATCGACGCTTATTTTATGGAAGAAGTCCTCAGAATGTTTGATTTGGCAAGATAAGCAATGTAGAAGTTTTCAGGTAGCTTTGTTACAAATATTCCTCACTTTCTTTCTAGAAGTTTTGTTGACTAGCAGATCACAAGATTTTTTTAATCTTTAATACTTTGTTGCAAAATATATCGTCGCCTGTAAATAAATTCTTTGTTCCTGTTTCAAAAATCGTTTCTTAAGTAACTTCAGCGACGAAAATGGCGACAGCAAAAATGTTTGAAATTCGAAGCCTACATGGAACAGTTATTGGATCAAAGGCGCTTGCCATCAAAATATTCCTCGCATTTCGTGTATACGTGGTGTGACCTTGAAGAACTGTCGAAACGTGTGGCTACGTCACATTGTAGGAATCTTGGCTAACGACGTTCTATAACAGAACGAATGCCTATTTAAATTCACTGTTTGGAACTTGATGACTATGCTGGTATCTATAATTAAATCAAACAAGTCCGTCTGTTAATACTCTATGAAATGGCAACTCTGCAGTTTTTTTTTTTTATTATTTATTTATTTATATTTCGTATATTTTATTTTTATTTTCATGAATTCCAGAATCTTTTAACAGATCTCATCGATCGTCTGACTCCCTTTCAGATTCCTATCCTATTAATTCTCTAACGCAAGGAAGGGCGCCCTCTCACGTATTAATGACGTCATTTCCACATTACCAATTCCTAGTATTACCGTCCGCGTGCACATAGTGTATCCCCCTTCTCGATCCGAAAGCACGGACATCACTAATGTAATGAATGGATTCTCCGCTACGGTTACGGACATCGTTCGCGGAATAAATCCAAAAGTATTCGAATTCTAGAGCTGCATTTAAATGCTCGGGGCTAAGCTTTATTAAGTGGTGAATAATGTCAAATCAAATGTTTCCTCTCGTTGCGTCATTAGTCCACTCAGTGATTGGTTCTTCCGTTGCTCTTCGGTTACATTCAGTGAATGGCTTTAAAACAATAAATCGTTAAGTAAGGTCTATGCAGTAAAAGATAATATGCTTTTATTATCTGTTAGCTTTCTTTACTATGTTGGAATACAAGAACAGAAATGCTGTAAATATGCACCATATATCAATAAATGTGCGTATCCAATCCATATTTTCGCAACCGTAGGTCATATATATGCATTTATTAGAATGTTTTAAATGGCATAAATATTCATTTTATGATGTTTTTACTTTCTTGTACGAAGTAAAGGAAGTGTTGTAACCAAAAAAAAAATTCCGGGTACCATATTTCAACGAAAATATCCATTTTGACTGGTATCGAATGCAATTTAATGATGTTTTTGTGTGACATCGGTACGACAGGACATAATAAAGGACTCGTTTTCGCCAAACGAATTATAAAACTCATTTAAAGTTGATTCAGAAAAGATTTTTTTCGTGGAGTTACGTGCGTATGTATGTATCTCGCGTAACTCAAAAACGAGTAACCTCAGAACGTTGAAATTTTTTATATAGAACTGCTATACCATTTAGTTGTGTATCTCCCTTTTTGGTGGTAATCGGCCGCACCAAAAGTATATAAATATATACACTCACTTCCAAAAGTTAAGCACGAAGAGGAAAATGCTAATTTCCGGAAGCCAATCAGAATTGAAGAGGATGCAATTCGCTGCAGAGGTAGCTGGAAGTATGCAAATATGTTAGGTAACAGCCAATCGCGCTTTCATGTCAAGAAATATGCAAAAAAAAGGAAGTTCTATAAGAAGCCAGCTTTATGAAGGGTTACAGAAGTTGATTGTAAGTGCTGATAGAAGGTGTTTAAAACTTTCGTACAGTTTGTTTTCAAGACATACGTGTTTCTATGATTTCCAGAAGACGAATGCAAGATTCTGAGCGTTGGCGTGCTGTGGGGCGCATTGAAGCAGGACAGTCGACGTCAGATGTTGCTCTTTTCTTCGGCGTTCATCATTCTGTAATTTCACGTTTATGGAAACAATTCCAAGCGACACAGACAGTTGTCCGAAGTCCTGTAGCCGGTCGCCCGAAGGTCACAACCCCCGCCAAAGATCGATATATTACTATTGTAGCCAAGCGGAATCGCAGAGTAACCTCCACACGTGTGACATCTATGGTTACAGCGTCCATTGCTAAGGCGATATCTGCAGCTTCTGTACGCCGAAGATTACATATGATTGGACTGTACGCCTGGTACCTCGAGTTTGTGTTTCTCTATTCGTCTAATCAAGAGGGGCACGATTACAGTGGTGCCGGGAACATGTCCATTAGAATGTGTCTGACTGCGGCAATGTCATGTTACTGATGAGTCAAAATTTACTCTCCAACCAGATGACAAGCGTGTAAGGATATGGCGTGAACAACGAACACGCGATCAGTCCCAAAACATCACCGAACATGGTGTGAGCAGGGATTTCATTAGGATAGCGCACCGACCTGCACATCTTTAAACGGGGTTCTTTGACGGCTGTCCGGTATCGAGATGAAGTCCTAGAACCCAAAGTGAGATTGTACCCTGCAGCAGTTGGCCCTACTTTTGTTTTAATGGAGGATAACGCACGTCCCCATAGAGCTGATATCGTCGATGACTACCTGGAGAGTGAAGGGATTGCGCGTATGGCGTGGCCAGCATATTCGCCTGACCTTAATCCCATTGAAAATCTTTGGGATGCTCTCGGCCGTGCTGTATCTTCACGTTTCCCACCTCCAGCCACTCTTATTGAGCTGGAAACTGCTCTACAAGGAGAATGGCGATTGCTTAATTCTGCGGTGGTTGACCACCTAATTGAAAGAATGGTGACAAGGTGTAAACTTTGTATACAGATGAGGGGGGGATCACATACTCTGTTAATGTTTTCATTTTATGCTGTTTATTTCCACTTTATACATAATTCTGTTGAAGTCTCCGGTATGCCATTATCTGATAACTGACAAAAATTTAACATTGTTTTCATTTCTGTATATAATTATTGATTTTGTTTTATGCATAAATATATATGCTACTTTCCTGCCGAATTTTGTGTCAATGAAAGCCGTATTTGTTGATTTTTTTGCATTTTACATCTTCGTGCTTTACTTTGGGAAGTGAGTGTATATACCCACTCTGTTACTCGGCTGATTGAGCTCAGTTTTTTTATTTTTGTATGTTGGTAAATTCTGCATTCCTTGCTTTAAAAAATGATTGAATTATGTTGTTCGTATCTTCCGGTTAAGGTTTTTATGCCTTTAGTGTAAGTTCCATGCAATAGTTGTAGAATTATCAACAATTTAAAACTTGTTTAAGTGCGGCTAAGCCTAATTTTTTACCATGGAAGTCGTATTTGTTTACATTTGAAACTTAGCAGAATAGTGGATTTGTTGCCAATCTAGAGAAACTAAGCTTCGCAATACCAAAGATAACGCGTTCTTTTACTATTGCGAATTAAATCATGCTTAAT
Organism: Stegodyphus mimosarum; assembly: GCA_000611955.2. Classification (NCBI taxonomy): domain Eukaryota; kingdom Metazoa; phylum Arthropoda; class Arachnida; order Araneae; family Eresidae; genus Stegodyphus; species Stegodyphus mimosarum. The sequence continues at coordinate 127,262 of KK112588.1, forward strand.
CCATTTTGGAATTATCATTTAAGTTTTGGAATTATCATTTATCCCATATATTGACTCAGCATAGCGTTCACAACAAATTAAGTCTTTCTACACCTTCCGTGTCTTTTTGCCAAGTGAGACCAGAAGTAAACTTTAAGTTCTGCGTACCGAAAAATCTGCCTTCTTGCCCGCTGGCCGAATTGCTTCTTTTGGCGTAGAAACTGTAATTTTAATTGTAAAAATTAATCTTTAAATTGTTTTAACTGTATTTATGTTTTATATTTTCCTATATTTTTTCAATTTTTAATAAGTACATTTTGAGGTTTCATGTATTTTTGCCTTGTTTCGAAGTGAGAATTGAATTAATTGAATGAGAAATATATCTCTAATGAAATTCGAAGAAATAAGTTTAAATGAAATGCAGGAAAAAATGCGTATAATTTAATATTCCGTAGAAGAAAGTCATGTGCTGTACACATCAGATTTTTAAAGTTATGAGGTTTAACATCTTTTGCTACCGTAAAATGTGACTAACCTTTTGGGACACTTGAAGCAATTTATCGCTGTGTCTAAAATTACAGTACAGAAAACTGAGAAGGCTGTAAAAGATCTTTTTATTTTAAACTCAGTTAGATGAACACAAGACACTCTTGTGCTTACAAAGTTCGCCAGTACTTATGGCGAGAAACTCAAAGTAGAAATCCAAATGTAGAACTAAATTTAAATAGCTAATAACCAAAGGCTATACAGAGCAATTTAATCGCGAATTTGGCTCGGAATTCACCGCCGAAGACAGAAACTTTTATTTGGAATACGGGAACTAGTAACGTGCCTTTCAACTGGCGGAACACAGTGTGACTTAAAAATCTCCAACTTTTCTTAAATACACCCGAGCTAATTTGCATTCTGGAAGGTAAACGGAAAAAGGGAAGTGACAGTAAAGATTCCAGACATAAAATAACTGTTATGTTAATTAAATAAGCCTCACAAAGTTTTTTAAAAGAAAGTTTTATGAAAGTTAGAAAATCTAATTTTTTACACGATTCCTCGATCCTTGCAATTATATTTCCCACAAGATTTTATGCCACCTCTTTTCGCTTTCCGTAAACGGTCCCTTAAAAATAAATTAAAACTATTTTGAGGTTGTAATTTAGCAGTGTGTAACGTACATTATATTATAATTTTGTACATTCGGTAAGTAGAAGATATTATTGCAAAAGTATTATATGACCTTGTAAATGCTAAAAATACATTCTTCACATCTAGTTCTGGTACTGTGGAATCGTAATCTAATAGTCATAAAAAAATTTCGGTGGACCAGAAATATTTTTCAGTTTACATTTATGTAAATAATACTACGCATTGCCAAAGTGCTAGAATTAAAACCTGTCACTGCTTTCTAAAACACGAATTCTATAAGCTTCTGGGACCCCTGAACATGATGTCAAACTTCCATGCGGCAAAAATTGCTTATATATGTAATTAAGATGATTATAATGTAATTATATATGTAATTAATATGATTATATATGTAAGATAAATATATATGAAACAAAATTATAACTTAAATTAGCGACAACGTCTTAATTCTTCATTTTAATATAATTTTTTCGCCTCTCTTTTCTAAAAATGGTAATGGCTTTTTTCTTGACTGCGTCATTCTAGATTAAATCCTATCACATGACTTTTACGTAACGATGATGACGTAGCTAATTCGGAACTTAAATCGAAACCTTTCTCTTAATAAGGCTCCAAACTTATATCTGCTTACTTACTTTCTGCACTTCGGTCTAGGTAGACTGTGGTTTGCTGCTTCTCTTCTTACTGCAAAGCAATCAAAAATGTAAAATGTTTGAAATAGGCCCGAATATTGTGCCAAGTGAATTGTTGCCACAAATTTCAATTGAAATAAAAAAGAATATTTAACCTGCCTCGGCTGGCAAGTTTGTTGTTCATTATAGATCAGCACTTGTTCCATGGGTATTTCTACATCACATTTAAGTCAACTGTATTGTTGCCTGCGTACGAGTTTCTAATGGATTGAATGCATAAGTCGATAAAAAGTTAATAAAATTTATTCTTTCCACAAGAAATAAAATGCTGAAATATTTCCTCAGAGATATTCGTGCAGTATCACAATTTCTCACAGCATTCATATTTTGAACTACTGAAACGTTGAATACAGCTTGATTCAAAATACAGAGAAAGTTAATTCGATCTCGCAGCGAATTCGCTACGGTCAATAACAGGGCTAAGTAAGCAACAACAGTTCGCTTAAAACAACTGAGCTGAGATGTTTTACTTCGGCTTTTATAAGCTTTTTAATCATCACCAGAATATTCTGGTAAAATCTATTTTCTTGATTTTTCTGGATAGCAAAACAGTACAATTACGGGATATCTATTTATTAAGTGTTAAATGCACGGGCTCTTGTATTTTTATTTTTCTGGAGTAGCTTCCTCTAACAATTCGTCACGCGCTGCGTTGCAGGGGAAAATAAAGCAATTTTAATTAAAATTCTAAATAAATAGCTAAATAAATACAAAATCTGCAACAGTATTATATATGTGTATAAACGTTTATAGGAGTATATGCGTAAGATGATGTCACCCACATAGCATAAAATGTACTTCTAATATATGTCTAGAAGACGCTGTTCAACGTACGATTTCAACGTACATTTTCAGAACATCCTAGAATATCCCTCTGACGTCCCAGACATGTCTCATAGCTTTTCGAATGCGAGTGTAATGACATTCTGGTATATCTCCAATGCATCGAGAAAATTCGAAAAGCTAAATCGCTGGAAGAGCTGAGAATGCCTGATAACATAAATCCTTTGAAAAATGTATCACTTACATTCTCAGGATATTAAATAACGAAGCACCTTTAGGACTTTTTCGTATGTCCCAATAAAATAGCCTCGGGATGTTAAGCTGCGTATTCTGCCAGCTTTCTTAGAGAATATCCTCAGTGTGTCCTAGGACGTTACAACTTAAACATGACATTCTGAGGGTACTCTGTATCTTGGAGTGCCGCTCAGATCAGTATGGTGGTTATCGTGGGACCCGGATTTGAATCCTCGAGGAATTTTGGATGTTTGTAAGCTATAATGTATCTGCGACAAGGGGGCGTTTAAAATACTAGCAAGCCGATATTCCTTTCAAGATGTGTGGTGAAAAGTGGGAGACCTTCGGATTCGCTCTTTTCCAAGAGCAGTCCGTCGAAACTGAGGGAGTTGTATTGTACTGAGATAGGACTGATCCTGTAAAACCACTGGTGAATTTCTGGTACCTCCTTCCACTTCTTCCTGTCCTGGACTGATTGATGAGAAGGAATAGTAATAATCTTGAACCGGCGCAATGTGGCAAGATCTGTAGGCTAAAATACTTGTCCCACAGACACAAGTTGAAAAATAATTCTCTAAGTAACGATTTTAAAAACATTTTTTTCGTCTGCAGTTTTATTTTTTTCTAATGAAGACAACATCTTTATCCCAAATAATTTAATAAAGTTCGTTTTGAATTGAGGGAGTTTAGAATTTTGTTTTACATTGACTCCTTCCTATCTTTTAATTTCTGTATTTTAATTTCTTTCTTTTTTTTTCTGTATTAATTTAGCAATGATATACAGATTTAAATTTTAGTTTTTTTATTTTTTTCCCCGAACGAGATTAACCCCACTTCTAAAAATCTTATTCAAGAAAATTTTATATTTTATTTTGTCTGCTTTTGAGAGATTTATAGTTTGGTGGTAATAAATTTAATTAATTTTTTTCAGGTGTTTGTGGATGGGTCGCTGTATCTGACGAATGTGCAACTGATACATGGCGGGAACTACACGTGCCACGCGCAGCACAATCGTGATGTGGTACAAACACATGTACTGCACGTGCATAGTAAGTTTCTTTTGTGTTCAAGTTATGACTTCTTTAAGCTTTTCATCCATTCTTTCAGGTTGGATTGTTATACTGACTCAAGCATGTACTCTTGGCAATCTTGGCTCTGGGGACATAAAATACACGACCCTGTTTCTCTCCGAGCGGGTGTAGCGAGGCAGAGAATAGACTCGCATATCTCTTCTGGTCTACATTCAACTGAGGAACGCAAGGGTTTATTTTTTCCCGTGAACCGAGTTACTTCTGTCTTACGAAGTAAGCCTCAAGGCCCCTGCCTTATGCGGAGCTAATGGATAGGGTCTGACCGCATAGTTATATTCAATTGCAGAAGTGAATAGGAACTAGAGTTGATAATTATGCTTTATTTATTATTTTGTTGTACATATATTTTCAGCTAATGAATTTCTCTAGAAAATAAATGAGGGACAAATTAGTAATAAAAATAAAAACGGGAATCCCATGACTTTACCTTCCAGATAAACAGAGTTCGCAATTGCAGAAGCGAAAACAAAAGGGCAATGCATGCAATGATGGTAACGCAGTTCTTGGTTGTGACACTTAGTCATCGTGCTATGGCACTCGGCCGTCCATCGGAATTAGAACTTTAGTTGGCGTCTTTAAGTTTCTATAGGAACAGAAGTGTTCTGGACGGAAAGTCTTGACCAGCCTGGCACGGGAACTACTTACTTTCTCACAGGAGCCATAAGACACAGAAATGTCATAGTGCCGAGGAAACGTGGCCAGCATTAAAGAGCGTGGGAAAGAATTTACCATTATTTAACTTTCTGTGTGTATTCTTCCTAATGCTGAATAGCTCTTAATATTGTTACGAAATGTCCAGGCGTAGTAAGATAGCTTCCCCGCAAAGCAGGCTTAGGGTTGCCAGAAAATGGCAAGGGAAGGCAGGGTTGCCAAATTTGGCGAGAAATCTCCCATTTAGCGACAAAACTGACGATGTGGCATGGACGAATGGAGAACCTTCTGGAACGAATTCTTACTGGTTTAGTCCAGAATATTCTCGAACACAAGCCAAAAGCTGTATAAAGCCTGCTGGTACGCGGTGTGTGAGTCATGTGGGAAGTCTATTGAGTTGATAGTCAGTCAGAGAGCGAGTGTCTCGTAGTCTAGCGCCGAGTTGGTCGTCGAGTGCATCGAGGGAGTCTCTTAGGTCATCGCGAGTTAGTGCATCGTCGAGTTTCATCTTAGTGTTGAGCTCCGAGAACGACCGAACCGAGTCGGGAGTTGTACTCCAGTGTATCGTCGAGTGCACCGCTAGTTGTAGCGTGGAGAGTCTCGAGAATACGGAAAGTTTCGAGAACGACCGAGCAAAGACGGGAACTGTACTCTGGTGCTTTGCCGTGAAGAAGGAGGAGCGCTTTGCTGGAAGCTGAGTCGCTGATTGTTTCAGTGTGTTTAAAGTAGTAGTTCTTTGACGATTGTAAACGTCATTTTGGAGCTATCCTGAGAATTCTTGCCATTAAAGTGTGTTGTGATTCGTCATCAAGTGTCGTCGTCGTTATTCACTCCAAAGCCACGAACCCTTTAACGTGCGTACGAAGAAGAAGAGAAAAAGGTAACAATATAATCGTTGAACCTCTGGATGCATTACTAGGAAGCCAGCTACTTGGGTACTCTTTCTTTCTGTTGTTACACTTTAGTCAGTTTCTGAAATGATATCAAAATTGTAAATTTTAACTAAGACTTTATTTCACTGAATAGAAAATGTTCATCAAGAAGCCAAATCTAAAGTATAGGACAATGATTGGATTTCTTTGATCTAACGAAAATTTTCGTTGATTAAATATCCATTTCTCATATCTTTTCCTGCAAAATTCGTACAGATGTTAGTGAATAAATTTACTGATTTATATCTCTTTCAGTGCCTGGTCGAATTCCTCATTTTTAACCAAATTTTTAAAGCCGACGAGAAAGAAATTGTTCAGTTTGACGGTTAAAGATTTCTCATTAGGTAAAACGGCATGCCTGCATGCAAGGTTGTACCTGGCTCCATGAATACATTTATTATACTATTTATTATTATACCTTTATAAATTCTGTACATAAAGGTGTGACAGAGTTGTATTTAATTTCATAAAACGCGATGGATATTCTGTAAATTGTAGTCTTTAGTCTACCTAAACCGCATAAAAACTTAGACATCATATTTACAAAACTCTACAGTGTTAAAACAGTTGTATAAAAATTGTCCACCTCTTTTCAAGAAGCTTCGACAGTTGGAGATGCATTAAGAGTATTTAAAGGCATCAACTTGTGGGGTTTTTCTATTTAACCCTAAAGTTCTAACTTAGAACCCCACGAACACTAAAAAGCGAATAATCGCTTAAGTGTGTGAACAGAACACGTAAGACTTAAGAAGGGTTTATAACCCTTTATTTTTCAGTATATTTACAATTAGTTCCTACTTGGAACTTTACACAAAGCCTCCACCTGGACTTGGACTTAAAATAATAATAATTTAAACTAAAATTGGCTTAACTAAGTTATTTGAAAGGTATAGCCGAAGCTTTCAGAATCTAACTAGTTGGCCCCTAAGTATTAATTAAATCGGCGAAGCCAAGCAATGGCCTAAGATATGGCCGAGCGTAATAACAGCTAAGAGAGACGTAGCAAGAAGGTAAACGCGGGCTAGTCAGAGAATCAGACTCTCTCTCCTGAAGTCGGTGAAGTCACAACTTAAATAGTACTCTTTCTCATTTGCATTCACTGCGTTTCTGAATTTATATTCTGACAGGAAATTGTAAGCTGAAATTAGAATAAGATAAGAAAGATATAAAACTTAAAATAACTGTTAATAAACTTAGGATAAACCTTACAAACTCTTCAGATTCCTTTCTTAATATTTACGCATGATTGACATGAAGTACTTTTCTGTTTGTGTCAATGAATATTGAGCAACAAACACTAACTTATCTTTTGTACTCATGTAGCCATACCCGAGGTACATGTCATTCCGAAGCTGCAATCTCGAGCTCCAGGCGAACTTGCAGAGATGGAATGTCATGTGATAGGCGTGCCTACCCCGGCCGTCTCCTGGCTCAAGAATGACGAGGAGCTCAAACTGATGTCGGACAAGTACACCATAGTTGGTAAGTATTTGTCCATTCATTTTGTTTCCGCAACACCGCTGCAGATGTTGCAGAAACAGTAACCTAAAAACGCTCTTGCGGGCTGATGTTAATGGCATTTTGGATTATGTTACAGGCAATGGAACTGCCCTACTTGTTGGAAAGATCACTTACAGTGACACGGGAGCGTATATGTGTGTGGCCAGTAATCCTGCTGGCATGACGAGGGACATCACCTCCCTCATCGTACAAGATCAACCAACACCAAGTAAGTTCTCCTTAATTTAGCCTTACTGTCGTTTACATTTTGGCGACACACTTGTCCATAATGTTTAATGGCGTGTTAGTATTGTAATGCTGCTGTTGTTGTTACTAATGCTCACTTGTCTGACAGAGTCAGCCCAAGCCCACGAGAATTCTCGTGTCAAGGAGCGCTTGATTACGCCTGTCCTTGGCAACAGCCTTGAGCACCTAACAGGTGAGAGTCCGATTTGGCTCAGTTCCGCCCCCAATTTTGATGGAGAGCACCCCGGGGGGACGGGTCCGAGGGTCTCCCACCCCTCTCCCCTTCCACCAAACCACATGAGAGGATTTTCGGCTCGCCGCATATTTAAAGTGCGGCCGTGCCGCACCGACACTACACATTTACGAACATCCATGCCTTCTTCGGGATTCAAACCCGAGCCCTTCGGCACGGCCGTCAGCGACGCTAATCACTGTACCGGTTGGGCGGCGCAATGATGCTTATTTGCGAGATTGAGATGAAGAATATTTTGAACGATTCAAAACAGGTCGAGGAGGGTAGTTCAATAGGGAAGAACAATTGCTTCTCACCAATGGATCTGCAAGAGAATTTCATTGTAAAACAGGCAGAAGTAAATGCGGTCTTCATGTGAACATGTTTCAAATAGTATGGAAAGTAAGAAAAATGTTAGATACGATTTTGACCTCAGAACTGCATGGTACTGCCCGCAGATCTGTTTGTCGTTGAAGGAAGGCGTAGTGTGTGAAGAGAAAATGGCATGTGGTTATAACACATACTGTGAAAAATCATAGAAACCTTGCGCAGTCAGCTCATTCAGCCTGTTGGTATCAAATCCATGACTCATTACTTTATTCAGTAGCCTTTGGTGAATTTAAAATAGGAACTTTGAACTGTAATTTACCTATGGTAAATTATGATCAAAGAATGCATAAAAATGGACGCATATTTTAAATTTACGCTGTAAAAGCAGAGAATATATTAAGTTAAACAAATTTTTTTTTTAATCTGAAAGTTTTCAGATTTTATATTACGCCCAAATGGGCCTTTTTTTTAACGTTTTGTATGCTACCTTTATTTATTAAATATCATATTCTTCTCACTTAAACTATAAAATTCAATCCAACAGTAGTATCACAAAATAATTTGAAAAGAGCATATCTTTAGAATTTCCGATGCACAGTCTCGCGCTGTAGCTAAAAATGTTTTTTTTTTCGTACACTGTTGCCATTGCTCACTTTGAAATCGTTGAATTTGTTATTCAAAAAATTCTTTAAAAGTTTTACAAAATAGGAAACAGATAATGAAACAAATTCCAAATTAGGGCTTCCGGATGCCCATATTCGGTGGAGGATTACGTTATTCAATTGGATATCTCTAGGTACCGTTGTTTTATCACACACTTAACATTTATTCAGACTCTTCATCATTTAATTTCTTTAAATATAATACGGGGCGATAATACTCGGCGGCAACAATTTGAAAAGTGATGCGCCGTTTACAGTGATTCGACGCAAAATGGCAAAACGAAATTAATAGCCCTTCTAGGCTAAGCCCTTTGGGCTAAAAATTAATTTGGCTATACTGTTCAGATTGGAGGGAAAAAATCTGAGCTGTGAAGCATTCGCTTATGAACTAATATTGTAGTATCTTTTACACCATGTTTTATGTTTGTAGGAATTTGCTTATATGAATACAACAGAGTATTGTTTGCTAACTACAAACAATAGGGAAAAATAATCTTTGAGACAATTAAGTCTACAACTTGTTTCAGAAGATTCAAACAGCAAATCATCCGATGATCATGAAGTTCATCGTCAGTTTTTTTTTATGATAATTCTAAATGCGTTTCATGATGTTGTGTCATGATGCGTTATTATGATGTTGTGTCAAATTTTAGATTTTTTAATCCGACAACATGCGGATCGAAAATTATGCGTCAAATCGATCAATAAGTTGAAAGAATTATTAAGAAATTCGAGACAGCAAACTGATTTTTAAACATTTAATCACCGGTACGTTAAGCAACCTACTGGTTTCGCGAAAATAAAGTCGTCGGCTGTTAAAAGTTTATTTTCTTATTTATTTATTACGTGCTCCGCCATTTGGCATTGCACAGAAAGGGAGGGATGCTCCGTGGAGGACTTAAAGTTACATATGAGGAAAGCCAGAAAATGACCATACAACCAGCCCGTTCCTCGGGAGTCGAACCCCGGATTGAACTACCAGTGTTCGGTGGCTTTTAGCACTCGGCCGCTGGTGGGCTTTAAAATGTTATTGGGAGTTACGAAGAGTGGATTTGAGTCATTTCAGAAATCACCGTGCAGAGAAATACCACGAAAGATCTGCACATATGTATACATCCTTACAAGTTTCAAATGGCGTAACAATTTCAATTACCAAACTACCTGAAACCCCAAGAATCTTAACAATCTGACATTTATGTAACCGAAAATTAGGTAAGAATATATCCAGCATAATTATCTTCCACGGTGATGCTTACTGTCAGCTTAACGAGCACATGAATAAGCAAAGCTGTAATATTTTCTGCGCAGACAATTCATGAGAAGCCAAATTACGGCTAGTGAGTGTAAATGTTGGGTTTTATGTAAAGAGTCCTGGAGAACGTTTTGTGGGATTATAATCTTCCATACTTAATCGTGGTTACGTTGTACTCTGAGAAAACTAGCAGTTGTCAAATAAACGAAGTGTTTTACTCTCGTGTTTAATTCTGAGTTACAGAATTAAAAACATTAAGTTCAGAGCAACTGTTTAAATCTCGTTTTTAGGCATTCTATAGTAATTTTAAGCTCTAATAATGCTTAATATTGTGGAGTCGTCAAATTCAGTAAAGCGTTTTATAAAAATTATTAAATTAGAAATTGTTTAGGAATTTTAATTGTACTTTTATAAGCTATTTTCTCCTTCCTCATATGTGTTGGCCTCGTAATTCTCGGTCGCTCTTTGAAAAGGGGAATATACTATGATTTTCTCCCTGCTTCCCGCGTGCCTTTTTCTTGGTGTAACTGAAAACACGCTGGACGCTTATTCGGGAGGTCCGAGGTTCGAATTCCTGCGAGGGCATTTCGGATTTTTCAGTTTGCTGACACCAAAAAAATTCTGCAATAAATAAGTAATAAATTCTGCAATAATACAATAATAAATTCTGCAAAACTATATTTTTCTTTCAAAACAAAAGGCATTAATTCCGTCTGCTTGTAGGGATTTATATTCATTTTAAATAACCAGTTACATTTAATTTTAAGTTACTTTCCCATAAGCCTTCATTACCTAATTGTCAGTGCCAGAATATTTAAATTTGGTAACGCGCGTAAGAAATGCAAATTCTACCGGTGGAAAAATAAGTTAAATATCGACGTTCCAGTGGAGAAAGAGAGAGTCCGGGAAATTGCCGTGCGTGCTTATGCGCAAACTTCTGTTTAGCAATTACTGCTGGTTTCGACGTGGCTTAAGGGCTATTATCTTGCTGCCACTAGACTCAATTGCGCGCTGTAGGCTACAGGATTATATGAGCCCTGTAGGGTAATTCTACTATTTGTGAATATCTCTTATTTTAAGTTTGATTCTACTGTTTCAGTTGTAAGGTTTTAGTTAAACTAACAAAGTTTTATTTTAATTTTCCCTTTTCTATCTGTTCTCATTTCAACTTCCCTTTAGAATAAGCTCGCGTTTCAGCTTTATGCTAATTTGAAGTGGAGCCAAGTTATATTTAAGCGAGAGGTCCGCACACCTCTCAGTGTGCGAGAGCTTTTAGTCTCAGACCACTGTGTAAGCTTTTAGTTAAACTAACAAAGTTTTATTTTAATTTAAATCTTTCTATCTCTTCTCAGTTTCAACTTCCCGTCAGAAGAAGCGCGTGTTTTCAGCGTATGCTACTTTGAAGTAGAGCCAAGTACTATTTAAACCAGAGGTAGAAACCTCTCAGTGTGAGAGAGCTTTTAGTCTCAGATCACGGTCATTCTGTTCGACGTTCGCCTGACCAGCTTGCAGATAATTTCTAAGCCATAGTGCTTACTACGTGATTGCTTATTGAAATAAATTGAAGTGCGCTAGTATTAGTATTTCTTGCTACGTACCATTTAGTTAGAGGCCAAACTCCGCGATTTGCTCTGTGAGCAAAGTTTAATTAAATTTCTATTTAGTTTTAGTATAAATTTATCTGATTGTTAATTTAGGCCCAAGTGTGGTCTTTTACTTTCTGTATCCCTCCCGAGTTGGGAAGTAATTTGTAAATAATATTGATTTAATAAAAGAGGATTTTAAATCCCTTCCAAGTGCAGTTATTATACCACGTATATCATAGTATCTACAACCAGAACAAAGCTGTATTCAGCTCCCTGTTCCAGATCAGGACTTAAGGACTTTAAAGAGTTACTTTAAGATGTTTGCCAAAAACATGCACAGAACACTCAGTCCTGACAACTGTTACTCTATTCGACGTTCGCCTGATTAGCTAGTATTTAAATTCTAAGCCGTAACGCTGTTACGTTATTACTTATTGAAATAATTCTAAGTGCGTCAATATTAGTTAAATCTTGCTACGCACCATTTAGTTTAGAGGCCAACCTCGCGTTCATAGCTCTGTGAGCAACGACTACTTAATTTCTAATTAGTTTTAGTTTACATTATCTGATTGTTCAGTTTAGACCCAAGTGGCGGTCGTTATTTTTTGTATCCCTCCCGAGTTGGGAAGTGGCTGTACATAATTGTGGTCTAATAAAAGAGGATTTTAAATCCCTCTGAAGTGTAGTTCTTCTACCACTTATTCACAGTATTCTACCACAGAACATAGCTGTATTCAGTTCCCTGTTCAAGATCAGGACTCAGTTACTTTCACGAAGATGTTTGCCAAGAATGTGCACCGAACACACAGTCCTGACACAGTTACCGCCCAAGTTGAGGCGTAGTATGTTAGCATCAAGTTGACGCATTGTAAATAAGTTCAAGAGTTTAAAAAAGGGCAGTTTTAATGCTTCGTCAGTGCAATCACTATTTCTCAAGATTCTACACAGCAGAAGGAGAGTAGAACGTTACAAGCTCTAATTTTGTTTTCCTAATGTAATTAAATTTGTGATTGTATAAATATTATCAATGGCAAGCGTTTCTTAAAAATTTAAGCGCTATTGATTGATTCATTTTCTGCCATTGATCACAAAATTTCTTACATAAATTATGCAACTCTCAGTGTGTAATAGGTGGTTCTTTATAAAAGCATAAACCTCTCAAAAAATTTAAAAGATTTCATATGAAAAGCGACCATTGCCTGAAGGGAAGGAAGAACCTCAAAACAGCAGCAATAAATTCCATTAATGATGTTTCTTTCAATGGTCTTAGCTCCTTAAGAATTCGTAATAAAATGCAGCAAATGCTTTTCGCTTTTATTTTTAAAGTAATTTTTTAATACCGAGGAGCAGAATTAATGCAGAATATCAAACAGCCCTAAAGATCAGGAATCAGATAAAAAAGATAAAGATAAATAAAAAAATCATTACTTTTCTATCAAATCGAAAAGCCTCAGGCGTTTTCTTTATCATTTCTTTTTCAGAAAATACGTTATTCGGTAATATCTCAAACAAACGTTCCTGTAAGTAAATAATGTATTTTGTATCATTTTATTTTAAGGAATAATAACGGGAATATTCAAACTTCTGCAGCGTTTAAGAATTTTAAGGGATTGCCTAATTATGCAAGGAATTTTATTTTGTAATATTTATAATCAATCAAAATCTTTTATTCCTTTCTAGACCTACGTGGAGGAAGCATGTAGTAAAATAGTCGAGCTTACGTGACAAATTTTCATCAAGTTCATTCTACTAAAATTTTTATTGAAGTTACTACAAATAAAAATAAGTTTTTAAAGAAATTAGTGCTTAACATTTATTTAGGCTACGGTTAAGGAAGTTTTCTAGTATTTGTAATCTAAAGGGGCAATTTGCGCAGAAAGACTATTAATTTTGCTTTGGCATTTTGCGTTGGTTCGCTGCAAATGTCGGTTCACTTTTCAAATTGTTGCCACCAAATATTAGAGCCCTTTATTATACTTACAGAAATTAAATAATGAAGAATCTGCATAAATGTATATATGTTTCTCGCATTGTGGTAAAACAACGCTACCTAGAGCCATCCAGATTTTGAATACTGAACGTTTCCACCCCAACATGGGCATCTGGAAGCCCAAATCTGAAATTTGGAATTTGTTTTTTTATCGATTTCATATTTTGCAAAACCCTAACGAATTTTTAGCGAACGTACTTTATAAAACTTTAACGAAATTGATTAACAAACTGAAGGATTTCAAAGCGAGCAATGACAACGTTGTACAGAAAAAACATTTTTATCTCCAGAGCGCGGCACTGTGTATCCCAAATTCTAAATATAGACTCATTTTAAAATTATTTTGCAATATTGCTCTTGAACTGAATTTTATGGTTTAAGGGTAAAGAACATGATATTTAATGAAGGTGACACACAAAATGTTTAAAAAATGCCCCTTTGGACGTAATTTATTACCTTTCAGTTTTTTTTTAATTACAAAGGGGCAATTTGCCCAGAAGGATTGTTAATTTCGCTTTGGCATTTTCCGTTGATTCACTAAAAGCGGCGTTTCACTTTTCAAATTGTTGCCACCAAATATTATCGCGCCGTATTATATTTAAAGAAGTTATATAATGAGGTATCTGCATAAATGTATGTTTGTTTCTCGTACTGTAACATAAAACAACGGTACCTAGAGCCATCCAATTTTGAATAACGTACGTTTCCACCTGAATATGTGCATCTGGAAGCCCTTCATCTATCTCGGGCATCTGGAACGCAGAAAACGTTAAAAAAAAGTTCTTTTGGGCGTCATGTAAAATCTAAAAGCTTTCAGACTTTTTTTTTTAAATATACTGGTGTTTAAGTTTTCCAGACAAAAGTTAATGTGCTGATGGATTGGAATTAAGGTCGTTAACTAGAACAGAAAGATTTCTTTGATTGTGAAATGCCTCTAGAAAATCCAGTTCACCAACGGAAGATGTTTTTTGAATAATTTTGGCAGCAGAAAAATTAAAAGTGTGATTTTTGGACCAACAATGTTGGGCAACAGAAGACTTCTGTGTTTCCTTTTTTCTAGCATACGCCTCGTTTTCCTTAACGCGAAATTTTAGGGATCTCTTAGTTTGGCCAATGTAAATTAAACCACACTGGCAAGGAATCCTGTAAAAAAAATCTTTCTGTTCTAGTTAACGACCCTAATTCCAATCCATCTTTGCCTTCAGCCTTTAAAGAAATTATGTTTTAGTTCTGGTTTCATCAATAGATGGCGCCAGTAGCTTGTCTCGTGTCCTGTCTTTCTTATCTTATCTAATCATTATATTTTATCTCGTTCATTTAGGCTTTTGCAGCTGAGGATGGTGGTTTGGCAAAAACATCGAAACTAGTCCTGGGAAAATTTGAAAATATAACGCTGATTTTTGTTGTTTGACTTCTAAATTAATATTTGTTAGGCGTGTTATTGTATCTTAAGAGGAAAAGGTGTTTAAGGACTATCGTTCATGAAGTATACTTTATATAACTCCAGGAAAATTAATTAGTAGGTCGTGTATTTGTCAGACATAAAACATTTTGATATATGTAAGGTTTTATTTAAAGGTTATCTTCATTAATGGGGCAAAAATGAATACATTTTTGTCTTATAATTATCATTACCAAAATTTTTTGGTACAAATTATGAAGCTAAGAACGTTTAATAAATTTAGTTTTAATGGCGTAGAAAATCATTCCTAAAAACGCTCATGAGTTTTGTTACTTAGCGCAGATCTCTTGCCCAATCCGTTACTGCAATAATTAAACCTACGAGTTATTACAACAAAATTTTTCCGTGTGATTGAATCCGACGCCCAGTTTAACATTCTAGTTTTTATAATGTATTGCTATCATTTCCAATACTTCTATCTTTTTAAATCAGCGTTTCCCAATGGGCGCCGTGGACATCTACGGAGAAGGCCGTTACTTGGCCAAGAGCCGACTAAGACCCATCGAGAAGCAAGTTGGCAATAAGAGCGCATTTGGAAAATTTTCTTGTTGAAATATTTTCAAACAAATATTTTAACATTAGCTCTGGTGTACGGATATTATAGTGTAAGGTTTATAATAAGTTTTCAACAGTTATCTTTACTTTAAGCTACTTTCCTGTCCATCCTAATTTCAGCTTACAATTTCCTACCAGAATGTATTTTTGCAATATCGGTTTAATGCAAATGAGTAAGATTAGTATTTAAGTCGAAGTTCCACTGACTTCGAGAGATAGCCTCAGAGTTTCTGACTAGCGCGCGTTTGTCTTTTGGCTACGACTCCCTAAGCGGTTACTACGCTCTGCCGGATTACAGGCCCTTGATAGCTTCGCTAGCTTATTCGATATTTAGACACCAACTACTTGGAATTTTAATAGCTTCGGCTATATCTCATTAATTATTTTATTTCTTATTATTTTGAGTTCAAGCCCAAATGGAGGCTTTGTTGTACGCCTTGAGAAAGGGGCCATCTGTTCATTCTTATTTTGAGCAATTCTCGAATTTATGTCTCTGTTTCTGAACTAAAACGAATGTTCGCTTAGCTGTTCATTAGGTTCATCCTCCACATTTAGTGTTAGATAAAAGGGTGGAACCCCACAAGAATAGTGCCAAAACACAAATCATGTCAGTCGACTGTCCCCCGGATGTCGGTCCAAGTTGTGTGTAAATTAATTTTTCTTTTAAACTCCAGATCTGCCGTAACCAGAACTTTCAGTCCAAATTTCTATAAATATGGTCACTTTATTATAAACATGCCAACGTTTTTCGCAGCGATACCCAGTACACGTAAATAGCATATTTCTTCAGTAATTATTACTTTGCGTGCCTGCTGCAAGAAATTGTGCATGAATTACTACTTCCTTGCTTTGAGTAATATTGAGTTCCTTCCTTTGAGATCCTTGCTTTGAATAATATTAAATTCCTTGCTTTCAGTAATATTCAATCATTAGCATTCTGATTTCGTATTTTATCATGAGTTTCAATTATTAATTTTATGCTGTGCGAGGGCAGTAAATGATTAAAACATCTTACGCGTTTTCAACCATTGCCTGCAAATAATATTCATTGAATTATATGATATTTCTCCCGCGTTCTTAGCATGCCTTCGTGGTGTAGTGGTCAGCACACTCGGGGCCTATTCGAGAGGTCTGTGGTTCGAGCCCCGGCGAGGTCATTGTTCATATATCATCTCCTGCTTTAAAAAAATATAATGACTCTACATTGGCGCCCGAACTAAAAAAGGTAGTGGTTGATGATTCTCCACCACCAGGATTTTGCGATTGGTCCCCTAATCCCCAGTCGCCCTTTAAAAGTATAAGGTATTTCTCCCGCCTTCTTAGCATGCTTTCGGGGTGTAGTGGTCAGCACGCTCGGCGCGTATTCGAGAGGGTGGTGGTCCGAGTCCCGAGAAAGGTATTGCTCACATTTCATGACTCCTGCTTCCAAATATATTCTACTGGATCTACAGAGTATCTAATACATAATTGCTGCACGAGAAAGAGGGCGCTTAACAAACTCGAAGAAGTCAATGAAGAAAAATCGTCTTTAAGAAGAGGGAAGAGTAGGCCAAAGAAGGCTGGGAAACTATGGTTTATATGATAATTTAGAATTCTAACTCGGTTCTTTTCTATCTTGCAGCCGCCCCATCCGAAGAGCGCAGGTTCTTTGTATTCCACGACTGGGGTGTGTCCGTCTTCGACCCCGACAACTGTCGGCTGTACCACCAGATACAGAGCACGGACGTCATTCCCGGGACGCAGGAATACGTGTGCGGCGACCGGGGCATCAACTGCTCCTGGGGGCATGCCATCAACGTGGCTGACCGGTACGTCTACGTGACGCAGCCCACCAAGGATCGAGTGCTCATTATTTCCAGGGTCCAGATGGTCGTCGTGGACGTAAGTATGCAAAAGAAAAGTTTTTGGAAACATTACAGTAAGCAATTTTTTCTTCCCATCCCACGGGCTCAATAAAAAGAATCGGTTCGGTGAATCAGTTGTGAACGAATAGCCCGTCTTTAGTTTCTATGCGTGCATTCATATAAGGAAAAATTTTAACCGCAATCAGTCATAGCCTCTAAAGCCTACTTTTCTATTTTCAAAGTAATAAAATACTTATAATAATTTATTCTGAAGTGCATCGTTCCAGAATTAATGGTTGTCGTATGATTGTTATTGGATGTAGTTGACATAGGTACTTGCGTAATGGAAAACGTAAGAGTAAAATCAGATTCCAGAAATATTCAGACTAAAACTATTCTTAATCATCTATTGAGAAATAAAACAACTTTTCCTCTTTTTAAATTATCACAGTGACATAATCGTGTATCTCTTCTTTCAAAGTTCGCCTTTGCTTAAAGTAAACATGCAGTTAATATGCAAATCTTTCTTTTATTATCCCAACTTTAAATGATAAAGTCTAAGCTTTAAATTATGAAGTAAAAGATGTGCCTGTCTCGGCCGCTGCGATGCATGTCATGTTTATTAGCTTACAAACTATGTTTACATAAATACGATGTGTATAAATCCACAAGTGCATATTGTTGAAGAAAAATACTTCCAGCTGCAACAGCATCTGTTTATAATCCTTTATATCATACCCTAAATTTTTATCATATACATATATTATACACGTTACACAAACACTCCTTGTAATGTTGTGTAACGTGTATAATATAACGTGTAACGTTGTGTAACGTGTATAATTACTTATGACATGTATTACTTACATGTCATAAGTAATACATGTGTGTATTTACTTATGACATGTAAGTAAATACACACATGTTTACACACAAGTATACTGCACCAAAGGAAAAAAAAGGGGGGGACAGTTGTATACTTCCCGTTCTATTGGACAGATTGACGAAATTCAAATTGCGTTTTGTATGTCTCGAAAGCGCGACTTAGAGTATATATAACATTTATATATAGCGTTGTTCTAATATAGGTATTTTGACATAAAATCGGACTTTTTCTGAAATGACAATTTTTTTCCATAGTTCGATTCTACGCCTCAAATTATACCTAAATATTAAATTTTGTAAAATTTGGTGCGAAATTTACGGATAAATTTTAAAAAAATTATGTTGGTGCATTTTTTCAGTTTGCGCCAAGAATAATTCCCTAGGCGAACTTCTTAATATATGGCAATCTATTTTCCTTTCTCTTTTTACATTGTATATGAGCGGAAATAAGTTAGATCGTTCCTACTTCCAAATAATTTTAACATTTGGCCACATTTGAACTATTATCGCTCTCAACAAGTATGCCAAATTTCAAAACGCGGCAGTATGCACTCATTGCCATAAAAATTTGCGCACCAAGAAATAATTGTGGGATCGTAACGAAACTTGGCATGAAGGTACACTGCGCAAAAAAAAAGGGGGTGCAGTTCTATATCTCCCTTTCTACTGGGCCGATTGACGAAATTCAAATTGCGTTTTCCATGTCTTGAAAGCGTGACTTAGGATGTATATTAGATTTATATATAGCTTTGTTCTAATATAGGTATTTTGACACAAAATCGGACTTATTCTGAAATAACATACCAATTTTTCTTCCATATTTCGATTCTACGACTCAAATTATGCCTAAATATTAAATTTTGTCAAATTTGGTGCGAAATTTACGGAGAAATTCATAAATTTAACTTGGCGAATTTTTTTCAGTTTGAGCCAATTATAATTCACTTGGCGAACTCCTTAATATGTGGCAACCTATTTTCCTTCCCTTTCATTGTGCTGAGCGGGAAAAAAGTCTCATCGTTCGTGCATTTTTACATTGTCAATGAGGGGGAAAAAGTCACCATCATTCTACTTTCAAATAATTTTAAGAACGTGCGTAAACCACATTTTCGTTATGATAGCTTTCAAGAAATATGCCAAATTTCAAAACGCACCAATCTATAAATTCACGTATATCTTCAGAAATTTTGAATAAGAAGCTCTAATTTTTTGCAGGTATGCTTAGAAATACACCTACTTTAGATGATTGTAAAACTTTTATAGGTTTTAATTCAAATTTGTTTTCGAAAAATTATTTAAAAATACAAATTTTAAAAATAAATCATAAAAAAATGGGCGAATTTTATTTGGAATGAACCTAAATTTCGAACTGTGTAAGAAAAAATCAAATAAGTTTCATAAAAAAAGAGATATTAATAAATACATAGCAAATTGGATTAACATTGAGAAGCTAAAATTTTGAGAGCTCATTTTTTGAAAACTACGCTTGCGATTTTTACAAAACTTGGAAGTTTGGTATCATTTGAGTCGTAGAATCGAAATACGGAAAAAAAATTGGCATGTCATTTCAGAAAAAGTCCGATTTTGTATTAAAATACCCATATTTAAACAATGCTGTATAAAAATCTAATACATATCCTAAGTCGCGCTTTCGAGCCATAAAAAATTTCGAGCTATGATTTTGAGCCAAGCTGAATTTCGTCAATCGGCCCAGTAGAACGCGAGAAATAGAACTGTGCCTTCCCCCCCCTGCAGTGTACGTTTGAAGTAGAATGAGGCGTTTATAGCTTTAGTCAGTGGCGGCTCGTAATAAGCACTGTGGAACTACAGCACCCCCTGAATTCCCACTTATTATTATTTTTAATATTTAATATAATGAGCCGTTTTTTCTTTAATTCTTTCTTTATACTTCTACAATATATAATCCTTAATGTCAGTAGCCATCCTCCAGTTTATACAAAAGGTACGAAAGACTTTGTTCCAGCGACGTGGTGTTTGGTTGATCTGCGCATGCGCACACAGAAAGCAGCACTCGAGCCACCCAGGAAGAAGAGCACTGTCGCTCTTGCAGTGGCGTAATTCTGGAAACGGGATTACTTTTTACTTCGCGCGAGTGGTATTTTGTTGTTTTGCGCATGCGCACTTAGGAAGCAGCGTACGAGGCCGAGAGGAAGAAGGCACTGTCGCTCTTGCAGTGCCGAATCTGGAGTGTCGTTTGGAGGTGTTTCTTTTTTTTTTACTCCGCCTGTGCTGTGATTAAAAAATCATACACCATATTCTTGGTTAGATTATTTTTCAGCTATTCTATTTGATTCATTTTTTTCGGTTCTTTTATTTTACAGAAAACTTTAACCATGTCCTTGCATCCTCAAGTAATAAATTCTGTGACTGTAAGTGAACTTCAAGAGCTTAAAAGTTAACATTTTTTGTAACAGCACCCCCACTAATTTTAGCTACGAGCCGCCACTGGCTTTAGTTGAACATTCTCGGTTTATTGATGTCTGCATTTTAAAGATAATGCATCAAAGGTTCTGGTATTGTGCTAAAGGTGTGCTATTCTTCATACTTTCTAATCTGGTTGCATCACATCTGGATTGTTTCCATTGCATAGACGGGAGTTATTGCTTTTAAATAAGTAGCAGATCGTAATAAAGACAACAACTCTTTAAGTAGCAAATTTTTTAACAGGTCGGCAATAATTTTAACGATCAAGAGTATGATTTCTTGCGCATTCGAAATCTTTAATGAAACGCGCACGTGAAAGAAAAGTCGATATTCCCACCGCAGTGAATTCGCATTCTTGTGTAAGTTAACTTACGTATCTTATCTTTCCACACGTAGGTAGTGGTAACGGACAAAGTGCCTGTAGATATTCATTATGTTCCTCACCTGGATCAAGTGTGGATTTTGTGCTGGAGGGGAAAACAAGATCGTGGAACGAAGACAATTCAAATCATACGAGATGCCAGCCAGAAGAAGAAACATCATACCGTTCACCCGGAACCCGTGGATGGCCATTTCGATCTGGTATGATAACTTTCATTCGTTTTTCTTAGCTGCATAAACTAATACTTTTTTATTTTTTTATAGCTGTGTATTTTGGTAAGAAGGATGAAAACGTTATCGATCCAAGTTAGAAATTATGCTTGTAAAGAATTAAAAACAAGTAATATAAAAAAAAATTTAAGTCAATTCCTAATTAGGTAAACAAGGAAAAAAATTTTAAAATACAAAAATTTCCCATATTAAAAGTACAGTTTTTTCACAAAAATTTTTAATATGTAAAAAATAATATATACATATTAAATTTTTTTTAATTCTTTTAA
>KK112588.1:148791-159582 GCA_000611955.2 Stegodyphus mimosarum
AACACAGTTTTTTGACATATTAAAAATTTTTTTAAAAATTAATATGTGAAAAAACTGTATTAACATCAAGTGTCATCCACTACAAGTTTAAAAAAATGTATTTGAATTTGAGTGAATAAATAAAAAGTATTTAATTAACGACTGAAAATTAAATAATTAATAATTAATTAAATAAAAAAGTTTTAGTCAATTCCTACTTAGGTCAAAAAAAAATTTTAAATACAAAAGAAATTTAAAAATACTTTTTTTTTAAACACGCGGAAAAAAAATGTATTAACATCAAGTGTCAACCACTACAAGTTTAAAAAAATGTATTTGAATTTGAATGGGTGAATAAAAAGTATTTTATTAACGATTGAAAATTTGAACAAGATATAGAGAGAGTGTGAGCTAATAGTAGGAATTTAATAATAATCCTCGTGTGCGTTTGTATCGTAATCGTTTGCCCATCGAACTCGTTATTCGAAAATTCCGTGCTTGACTTCGCACAAGAGCACAACGAATTTTATAAAATAATTCCTTCGCTAACGACTTTCTATATAGCGCCTGTTAAATTTACCGGAGTCGAGAATTATAAATAAGCAACAGTAGGACTCGAACTGCGGATCTTGTTGTTGCTAGATGGAAGTGCTAACCATTCACACCCGAAAACTATGGAGAGATGCAATTAATTCCTTAAATTTTTTGCAGATGGTTATAAAATATAGTCCAGACTAAGCAGTCTCTGGTCTGTATCTGTATAGTTCCAGACTATAGGCCGCCGAAAAGAATGACCCGTTCATCCGAAAAAATGTGCAAAATAGAACTTCTAGGTTTTTAAACAGATTTTATCTGATTGTATGTATGGATAGATCGATAGATGCATGTGTATGGAAGTTTTTGTTAAAAACATATTTATTTAATTTAAAATATTTTTAAATATTTTAAATTATTTTAATTTAATAGTAATTATTTTAATTAATAATAATTATTTTAATTAATAATTTTTATATTTAAATATTTATTTTATTTAGCGATCGCCCAAAAGGATTTGTTTAGGTTGTTTACTCTCTCACTGAGCTCGCAGTCTACCAGTCTGCTGAAAAATTTACTCCTGCTAGCTTTGTTCAAACTTTAATGACTCTAAGTAACGTCGTTTTTTATTAAGCACCATTTTCTTCGCATTAATGTCATATGCGATTCAATAGTAAAATTACAAGAATTCTGAAAGCAGCATAGGGATATATGTTTAGAATTCCTGATGCCGTATTAAGTGTTGGCAATTTTTTTTTTTTTTTTAAATTTTTTTCCAGTCTTTTTCTCAGTTCACTATATCAGTTTCAGTTTTCCTAGTAAGATGGCTTGCAAAACATTTTTTGTGGGTTTTCATTATTAATGTTTTGTGTGTTAACTTTATTTATTAGATATCTCTTTTTTTCGCATTTACCTCACATGAACTTCAATTCAACCGCAAAATCACAAAATATTTAAAAGCAGCACATCTTTAGAATTTCCCACACACAGTCTCGCGCGCTGCAGGAAAAAATATTTTATTCCGTGCGGTGTTGCCACTGCTCGTTTTGAAATCATTCAGTTTGTTGATCAAAAATTTCTTAAAGGTTTACAAAATAGGAAATATAAAATTCAAAATTCAAAATTCGGGCTTGCAGGTGCATATATTCGGGGCGGAGGACATTTTTCATACTTTAATGACTCTAAGTGTCGTCGTTTTTTTGCAGTACAAGGAACATACATACGTACATGCAGATTCTTCATTATTTAATTTCTGCAAAGATAATAAAGGACAATAGTATTTGATGGCAACAGTTTGAAAAGTGAAACGTCGTTTATAATAGACGACGCAAAATCTCGTTTCGAGACAAATAGCCCATTCAGGCTAACACTGTTTTGGGCTAATAATTCAAATTGATCTAAGTTGATAAGGGGAATCTTAAAAAGAAAAAAAAAAAAGTCTGAAAGCTTTCAGATTTTACATTACGCCCAAAGGGACTATGTTAACGTTTTGTGTGTTACCTTTATTTATTAAATATTAAGTTCTTCGCACTTAAACCATAAAATTCAGTTCAACAGCAATATCGCAAAATAATTTAAAATGAGCCTATCTTTAGAATTTCCGATACACAGTCTCGCGAGCTGGAGATAATTTTTTTTTTCTTCTTTTCGTACAGTGTGACCATTGCTCGCTTTGAAGTCCTCGAGTTTGTTCATCAAAAATTCGCTAAAGTTTTACAAAATATGAAATTGATCATAAAACAAATTCAGAATTTCAAATTTAGGCTTCCAGATGCCCGTATTCGCAGCAGGATTACGTCATTCAAAATTCGATGGCTCTAGGTGCCGTTGTTTTATTACAATGCGAGAAACATGCATACATTCATGCACACTCTTCATTATTTAATTTCTTTAAATATAATGCAGAGTTATAATATTTGCTGGCAACAAATTTAAAAGTGAACCGACATTTATAGTGAAACGCCACAAAATGGCAAAACGAAATTAATAGCCGAGGCTGACTACGGTAACGATGGACACGGGTTCGAATCCTGGAGAATGCATGGATGTTTATAAGTGTACAGTGCCTGTGCGACAGGGAGGCACTTAAAAACACGGCGAGCTGTAAGATCTCTCGAGAGGCTAGTGGGGGAAAGGGTAGAAAACTCTCGGAGTGCTCCCCGGAGCGTTCTTCCTTAAAACTGGCGCAGAAGCTTAATAGTTAGCTGAGTTTAGCAATATCTCAACCTTCTGTGGTACTAGAGCTGTGATTCTCAATTTTTTTTTTTTTTTTTTTTTTTTTTTTTTTTTTTTTTTTTTTTTGTCATGGCACTCTTTTAACGATTTCAAAATTTGGCGGCACACAAAGAAAACGATAAGTTTAAAAGTTGTTTACTTACCTAATAATACAGTGTGTAAAATAGTTTATGATAATAATTTTGAATGTAAAATAAAATAAATGTATACTACAAAAACAGCAGTACGTTTATTAAGGGATTCATTACAAGTTAATAATAAGAATACTTTTAATGAGAAATTTGAGCTTGATGTTTTTGGATAATTTCATTTATACTGGGTCGTAAAAATGACAATGCTGTTCTCATACCGTCTTCTGCATTCAACAGTCTCGATCTTTTATTCGTTTTTATGTTGGTTAATACTGAAAATCCCATTTGACACAAATAAGATGTAGAAAATTATAATAATATTTTTAAAGCTTTTTTTGGCCATCGTGGGATAATCGCATCTAATATTAATCCAAAATGAATTAATTTATTCTTCCGAATATTTTAAAATTAAATCTCGATTATTAGGAAACAAAATTAGTTCTTCTTCATTCAAAGTTCATTCAAATACAGAAGTATTCGTTATCACAAATGGATACGAACTCCATCCATTTTTTTATATCTAAATTTGGGGAATAATGAATGATTCTCTCCTCTACTATTGTCAAATAATCAATAAAAATTTTATGAATAGTTTTATTAAAATCTTTTGGGACTGTCTCATATTTTTCCAAATTGATGAGTTTTGTTCTTCCATAAAGTTACTTGTTTTGGGAATCCCACCAGTTTATCTGTTAAGTTTAATATATTTTCTTTCGGCCCTTGCATACTTGAACTTACGTTATTAAAAGTAACAAAAATGTCTGATAAGTAAGCTAATCTCCCATCTGCACCAATCCGAATTTCTCAATTTAAATTATATACCAAACATGCGCGAAAATGCTTCGAAATGCTCTCTCCTCCAGAGCACCCAAATCGGCTTCCCTAAAACAACTGGCGGCTTATTGATGTCTTAGAAACCGAATTTCGTCACTTTTCATGTGTACCGTATACTAGGATTAAACCCATTATATTTTTATTGACGTTATATTTATTTTATATTTATGTTACGGTGAAGCACCGAAATCTGGAGAATGTCGACTTTCACCGGTGAATGTCAACATTCCCATAGTCGCTTGGTGTATGTCCGAAATATTTTCCAAATACTCTTATTTCTGACTTACACCAGTGAATGTTGACATTCACCATGTACTAATGGTGAATGTTGAATATATGAGAATATTATATTTTCTTCTCCGTCATTCAGTCGCGAAAAAACACACAAGTACTCAAAACACACAATCCATTCAAAATCAGAAAGGAAAGTAATAGAAGTTAAAAAACTTACTTAATTATACAGTACGTAGTAAATGAGAAAATAAAATAATAGTAATAAAAAACTTACTAAATTATGAGATTCAAATCTGATTCACTGCAACAACTTAAACTATTACGAGACTTTGAATTGCACGAGAGGCCCTCGCTTTTACAACTGCATTTATGGGAAACAGCCAGTCGCCTCTCTTTTTGACCTACACCGGAGCATATCTGTGATGGTCGACATACACCGGTGAGGGTCCGAATGTACAAGAATGCAATGTTATATTCGATCTTTCACCGACGTATTTGGTGAATGTTGACATTCTCCGGTGAAAGTCGACATTCTCCAATTTCGGTCTTTCACTGTAACATATACATTTCTAAAATTTCGCGGCACAGTGGTTGAGAATCACTGTACTAGAGTGTTGTTGGCCTAGCTTCTACCTGTACCTGTACTCAGGTGTACAGCCCCTTCATGTGAAACCTTCGGCGCACATGGCAGATCGTGTTACCAAGTGGCATGGCAACCATGTATGCAACAGTTGTGGATGCAACATTCTTCGATTCTGTTTGACTACTGTAACGATCTACGGATCTCCAGAAGGGGTGGTAACCCTTGATCGAGCGAGCTCAGGCCTCCGGATGTCAACGCTGAAGTTTGATTTTGTTTATGTGATTACGACAAAGCCTCGAGGGCTATCTGTCTAAAAGGAGGGATGCCTTTGTGGAGGGCTTTCTAAGGGAAACTGATTCGTATACCCGTTACACGTGGGGAAAACCACGAAAACGCCCATGCAGCCAACCCGTTTGCCGGATTCAAACCTCGGACCAAGCTACAAGTGTTCAGCGACTTTACCACTCGGCCGCTGTTGGGCCTCATCAAAGCTTAAGTAAAGAGCAAAATCTTTAATTGACTGTTTGTTCCGTTTGAATTCATTCGACACACATGAGCGCTCACTATTTGCCATTCGTCATCTTTCAGACATAGAAACACGAATGTTATTGAAAATTGTGCTACGCTTCGCAAAGCTACAAACGCTTCGTATCAGTATTTAAATTATCCTTCTCAAATCCTTCAGAATGTTGGCAATTCCAACGACTATGGAATTAGCCCATATTCGGGCAGTCATTTGGGACTGGCGGTAACGTTGGATATCTGCATACTGCTATCTGCATCTGCAGCGTGTTTCGGCCAAATTCAACTATGTTTTCGAAAACTGCTAATTTATATCGCGTGCTTAGCTTTTAGAAGCCAGTATATTGATGAAGCTATTCTAAATAGAGGTTTTTAAACATGAAAATTTTAAAAAAATGAATTAAAACATGAAATTAGAGTTTTGCAGTTACTCGGGTACTTAAAATGTTCAATTTAGAACTGGTATTTTGGGTACCAAGTATGCCTTTGTATTTAATAGTTTGATAAGGAACATTTTTTTGTTATTTTTATTTTAGGTGAGTGGCCTTTTCATTCCTCCTACTCAAGATTTAGGTCATGGCTGGAAATATGGATATGTGGTCCACACTAATCAGAGAGGAATGTACAAGTTAGATTTACAAGCCATGAAATACATCAAGACTGTTGACCTCACGCCGTACAACTGTGCTCCTAAAACAGCCGATTTCTCCACTCTAGGTAAGATTTTATGGACTGGCACTTAGGTTCCTCACAAAAGAATTGTAATCAAACATGCAATAATGGATTGATTTTATAAACTTAAGAAGCCTCGAATGTTATCAAATTATAGCCAAATCTGTTCGATGGAATAGCATTTTGGTTTTGAAAGTTATTCTTTAAAGAAGATACTCTTATTATAATTTGGGTTTTGTGGCAGTAAAACTAAAATTTAAAAAATGCGATGATTACTTCCTTGCACGAAGTAAAAAGGAAGTATTGTAATCGCGAAAAATTTCGGGTAACATATCTCAAGAAAAATATCCGTTTTGACCGCTTGCAATTTTAACAATGTGTTTGCGTGATATTTGAACGGTTAAAGGACTCTGTTTCCCCAAAAAAACATACAACTGATTTAAAAAGGATTCTGAAGAGAATTTTTTGTG
Organism: Stegodyphus mimosarum; assembly: GCA_000611955.2. Lineage (NCBI taxonomy): Eukaryota > Metazoa > Arthropoda > Arachnida > Araneae > Eresidae > Stegodyphus > Stegodyphus mimosarum. The sequence continues at coordinate 154,986 of KK112588.1, forward strand.
GCGTCTGTGCGTACATACGTACGCAACGTACGCATGTATGTTTGTATCTCCCATAACTCAAAAATCAGTAGACCCAGAACGTTGAAATTTGGTATATAGGATTGCTATAACATGTAGATGTGCACCTCGTATTTTGGTAGCAATCGGCCGCGCCAAAATTATATAAATATATGCATATATATATATATATATATATATATATATCCACTCTGTTACTCGACTCACCGAGCTCAGTTTTTTTATTCTTATATGTTGGTAAATTGTGCATTTTTTGCTTTAAAAGTGATTGAATTGTGTTGTTCTTATCTTCCGGTTAAGGTTTTTATCCCTTTAGTAAATCTGCATGCAAAATTTGTAGAATTACCAACAGTTTAAAAGTTGCTTAAGTGAGGCTAAGCCTAATCATTTTTCCCCATGGCAGCTATTTTTGTTTACATTTGAAACTTAGGTGAATAGTGGATTTGTTGCCAATCTAGAGAAAGTAAGCTTCGCAACAACAAAGACAACGCCTTCTTTTGTTATTACGAATTAAGTCATACTTAATCCATTCTGGAATTTATTCGAGGGGATAAGTGTTTAAGATTTACTGGGTTTTTTTTTTTTGTGTGTGTGTGTGTGTGCGTGTGTGCGTGCGCGCGCACACGTGTGTTTTGTTTTTTATTTGTTTAATTTCTTTTATACATCGTTTTATATTTATTAGAGTATTTGAATAGAATGTGTGGCAACGATTAGATAATATTTCAGATGATATAATTTTTTGTGCATTCTGAGTTATAAAACGAATGAGATGTAATGCTGTTAAATGAACCTAGTGTCAAGAAAAAATGCGTATAATTTAATAATCTGTACAAGGAAGTCATGTGGTGTACACATCAGATTTCTTTGAATAGTAAATATGCAGACAGATTAGATTTTCTAGCTGGGAAACTTAAAAATCAACTGTGTCTTTTCTGATGTTTGTACCGTGGATCTTCCAGTTGTTAGCTGGATGTGCTGCCACTTACATCGCGAGAGCATGCCCGTTGGAATGCGATATTTCCTTATATTATTCTCTTTCATTTAAAAGGCTACTGGGGTGAGGCAAGGAATCCTAGAGTATCAAACCCAAATGTTGACGAATTATTGTTTTGCTTTCGAGTGCCACCACAAAGAAATCTTAGTTTTCAGGTGCAGAAAACGTTAGAAATTAATTGTGTCTTTCTCAGGGTTCGAATCATGGGTCTTTAAATTGTTCTATGAGCGTGTTATCATTCACACCACTAGAATATGTACGAAAGAATGCAGTAATTCCATATAAATAGAGCTTTAGCAATTTCATATACATTTACTGAATTTTATTCACCGTATTTTTCTTGAAGCTGCATCTGGTTAAGAAATTATATGTTTGGAAAAGGAGAATCTTAGAATTCCTCTGAGAGACTAAACTAGAGCCACGGATACAAAGAAATATGGCAACATCGCGAATTCCAAAATACAATTAATAGATGCATGAAAATTCGGACACTAACCAAGACACACTGCTACCATTTTAGAAATATCTCTTCAGCTTAAGAAAGACACACGATCATCCTTCCAGATCTTTTCCTTTTTGCTGACATCTTATGAAAAAAAAAAATCTGATGTATACACCACATGACTTCCTTGTACGGAATATTATATTATACGCATCTTTTCCTGCATTTCATTTAAACTTATTTCCTCGGATTTCATTAGAGATAGATATATTTCTCATTCAATTAACTCAGTTCTCACTTCGTGTTAAGGCAAAAATGCATAAAACCCCCAAAGCATTTTCATTAAAAATTGAAAAATATAGAAAAATCTAAAACATTAAAAACGACTTTTACAAGTGAAATTAGAGTTTCTACGCAAAAACAAGCAACTCGGCTAGCGGGCAAAAAGGCAGATTTTTCGGTGCACGAAACTGAAAATTTACTTTTGGTCCCATTTGGCAAAAAGACACTGAAAGTGCAGAAACTGACTGAATTCGGTATTCTGCTAAGTTTCAAATGTAAACAAATATGGCTGCCATGGTAAAAAAGCAGCCTTAGCCGCACTTAAACGACTTTTAAATTGTTGATAATTATACAACTATTCTACAACTTTATTTCGAAAAGTGTTGCTACTGTCCACTTCCAAATCGTAGATTTTGTTAATCAAAAATTTGCAAGTTTTACAAAATCTATACATATAAAGAAGAATGTCTGTTTGTTTGTTTGTTTGCGTTATTCTAATAAACGGATTAAATCCATTAAGTAACCCTTGTCTTTATTCTAAGTCTAGATTTTTTTAACTACTTTTTTGTCTCAAATTTAAAACCTAACCTGAGTCTGTGTCCCTAATTATCTTGAAAAACAGCATAGTATTTTGTAGAAGCATAGTTAGATAGTAACTATTCGCAATAGAGTATTTGAAAGTAGGTGCTGCTCTGTATTATTATTTATATTATTTTCTTATTACGAGTATATTCTGTGTATTATATTGCTAAATGTTTACGGAGGAGACAGCTAAAGTTATCGTGCCCCGGGCGCCAGTTCTGCTCGCTACGCCGCTGGTAGAAAAGCAACCTTAGTAATTTGATAGGAATGTTTCCAAAAAAAAGAATTTTTTTTTTTTTTTGCAAGGGGGACAACTCGGCCATTTTTTTTTATTTCCCGTTGAAGAAGCAAAGGCACCTGTACCCGATCGCCCTCAGAATCGATAAAATTATTAAAAATTATTAAAAATATACATCATACCGGCCAAATTTCAAATAGTTGCCTAAAATCGAAGCTGAGCTGTTAAGCTATAATCCTTTACTTAGCGACATTTCTTTGTCAGTTGCCTACTTTTTTTTAATTTACTTTCAAATTAATTAGCGACTTCAGTTTAATAATTTATTCTGTAATATTTTTTTCATATTAGTTGAATTGTTGGTCCCAATAAGCGATGTATTTTCTATGTTTCCCGTATACAAACGAGCAGGACGTTGGCAGTTTGATAACAACATCCGAAAGGCCACATTAACCGGCGTCTAGTATGGAAATAAGCTGCTTTATTTTAATACATGCGCACATTATTCCATTTATTAAGCGGATATTACATCGAGCAGATTCGACTACAATACAGAATCAACGTAAAAGTAATAGACATATTAAATGCTAATAAATCGAAAAGTGTTCGTTTCAACACGGATGCCGTTTTATAGAGGAAGCTCATCAAGTTTATAATTTCATCCATTCGTTAGTTTTCATAACGTCATCATCACGCGAATCTCTTTGACGTCATTTGATTAATATGGTTACAAGTTAAGTAAAAAAGAGGTTTTTATGTAAGTGCTTGGATTAAAAAAATATATTGTTGCACAATGTTTTCTAATACTGTATGGAAGAATATCTACCTCGACGTTGCATTGCTCATTAAACAGGAGAGAACAAGGTTTGGACACGCTGGATGCCAAGAAATCTGCATTTAATACCTCGTGGTATAACAACCTCTTGTTTGGATACATCAAGGACCGAAATTGTTGTCCTCCCCTTCCTAATAAGTGCAGCTGATCTTAGAGAAAGATCCTGAAATGCTGCCACTACTGCTGACATGAACATGCTGAAACATGTTTGTAAAGACCTGGACTATGGCGTTGATATCTGTTTTATTACAAAAGTGTTACGGATAAAGCGTTTGAATTTTGCCATATGGACCTCAGCGCTTATTCTCCTAACGATGTAAGTGCCGTTTATTCCGGCGTATAACGCGCATCTATAAATTCAAACTACATTTGTTATTTTTTAGTTGTATTCGCCGTATAACGCGAACTCTTTTCTTTACGAAAAAATCTGAAAGATATATGTACCATGCTCTTATCTTCGAAGATCTTTTCCAGGCTTTCGAACAATGGTGTACTGAATTGACATGTGGATGTGAGGGGGAAATGTTTGAGGAAGTAAATGATTCTGCAGAGATGGTGGATTGTATTCAATACAGATGGGCGCATTAATGTTACTCTAGGATTTCGAGAAAAGGGGGACAGAATTTGGGTAAATAATTGCCTTCCGACCCGCAGAATTAGACGTCTTCAGTCATTTGAAGCCGTGATTTTGAAGTGAACATCGAAGGCTTTAGTTAACCGCATTTCCTTTAGTTAAAATACCTAGTATTTCTAGTAGTGGATCTAGTATTCCTTTTAATAGTAAATACTGTTCTTGCCAAAAGAAACAGCACAGTTCTGCTTTCAAATGCAAAGTCATTCAGTTTGCGAAAGAAAATGGAAATCGTGCTGCAAGCAAGGATGTTTGGTGTTGGTGAATGGTGGAACGTATTATGATTATTTATTTATGGATCAGACTTATGATGGTGAAAATGAAACAGAATTCGATGATGTACATGAAGATATAACGAAAGTTGAGCATGTTGAACTTTTCATGTTATCCGATAAGGAACATTTTTAAGTTCATAAGGAACGTCACTTCTTTTAAATAAACAGCTTTTAGTGGCATGTAAAAATCTAATTTTTGTATACTGATATTTGTCTTGTTTTAATCTATCATATTTAATCTTAATAATTATCATATTTAATCTATCACATATATTATAATTATATATATATATATATATATAT
>KK112588.1:159631-180016 GCA_000611955.2 Stegodyphus mimosarum
TGTAATATTTCAGTTATTTTAACACATCGTGGGTGAGTGGTGAGGCTATTCCATTACACGTTTTGGCAGATGTTTGACGAAGCTGGGATGATTGAACCATGGAGAAAAATACAACTCAGGACTTTCACTTTTAACAACACATCTTTATTTTAATTTAGAGCAGATTATTCAGTAATTGAACTACTAGATATGACTGATTTTAATACGTTATAACGTTCTAGCAAGAAGGAGGAGCATTGCGAAAGTGTTAACAGATGAAGGCGAGAAGGCATCTGGTATAGAAAAACTTATGACGCAGCATTTATATGAGGAGGTTATGTAACAGGCGCGAATGTTCCAGAAGGTACTGGTCTAGGGGAAGATCCTGAATTGCAGAAAATTAATTAAAGGTTGCTAGTTCGCAAAGAGCAAAGCCATCGTATTTTTTTTTCTTACATATATATATATATATATATATCGTATATTATATCTAGGATATATATATATATATATATACGTATAACATGTAAATTTCCCCGTATAATACGCCGGAATATACGGTATTTAAGTCGAATTAAAGTTCTTGTTTCTGCAAGCCTTTGAAGGATGTATTTCTTTTAGACTATCCCTGTATAACTCGACTGTTTTTTTAACCATGTTATTGATCACCATGAAATTGCAAATGTTATTGCTTCTTTATCGTCCATCGCACTCCTTTTCCATAAGAAACAAGAAAAGGAAAAAAAATCTTTTGAATGTAATCATTCTAAAATGTAATTTCAGGAGGTTTTGCCATACTGGAATGCAGGGAACCGATAACGGGTCGTCCCACCGGACAAGTTGTACTGGATTACTTGACAGACACGGTGGTGGCGCACAAAACGGCACTTTTTGGACGCCCTCACGTATCTCCAGACTCCAGGCATGTCGTAACATTAGAAAGAGGCAACAACAGTGTGGTCATAGTGGCCCAGCAGATCACTGAAAATGGTAATCTATTCAACTCATAATTTATTTATGTAATTGTAGTAATATCATGAATTCATTTTATACCATTAAATATCGGATTAAATTTTCTAAAATTAATAATGGGGTTTTCAGTTTTAGTAGAGTTTTGTTTTTGAATTCAATATCAGTGTGTATCCATAAACAATGAGCTCTACTGGTTCCCTAAACGCATGCATATCTTTCTCTTTGCCTTGGTGGCACCATTTTTGCAACGGTTTACGGATTGTGTTAAATACTTACTTTCGAGAACAATAGTCAAGATGAATCATACTCTAGCTCATGAAGAAGCCATAGTTTTTTTCCCTTTTTGCAATGGTGAGGAAACGTTGCTCTTAAATGAGCATTTTGGCCATGTGCTAGAAGAATCATCACTTCAGCAACTGTCCATATCCGAATGCTGTTGCTGGAGCTTAGACCACGATTTAGTATCCTTTTGTTATATGCCATGCATTTAAAGGTACAAACGCATAAATACTGCAATGCTTCTCAGAATCTATCTAGTTATAAACTACAATAAAACTGCTTTCAGAACAGTTATAAGCACGTAAACTGGCAACTAACTCAGTCATTACTTTTCTAATTCTCTGCATTTTTAATGAGAATAGAAATATTTGGAAGTAAAATGTAATCAAAAGAATAACTTTCTATTTCTTCCTATTTGTTCATATAATTTTATATTTTGATTTTATTCCTGGTTTTGAATATTAAACCTAAACTTGCAAGGATACAGCCAATCAATTAACATTGACATTACATCGCGACAGATATGATTAGTGACTTTACTAATGCCCGTAACCAGTATATGTTCCACCTCAAATAAAAGACATTAAGTGTTAAAGTGCAAACATTCAACTAAATCTGAAGTAAATAGTAGGAGAGATTGACAGTCAACTTCAATGAAGCACCAGGAGTACAGTCTGTCTGTCCTAAGAAAAGCTGTCGCCAATTAGTCTGCAGCTGTCTGTTACCGTAGAAACGAGCCTTGACCCATTTTCCACAAGGGTGTCTTGAAGATTACTTTTCAGTTTGCTACCTTGGTGCATTTGAAGAAGAATTGGCAACCCTAGATTCACTCCTATTTGAAATATACTAGTCCTGTTGCTATAGCGACCGCCACCCGCCAGACACTGTGGCGGGAGCTCTTCTTCTCGTAGACAGATAGTATATTCTCTTGTAGATGGTTAAGACGTAGATTTTTATGTTTGTGCAAATGGAGGTATTTTTAAATGGTTTTCTCATTAAAAAGTTGTATATTTTGTTGAGTAAAGAAAAAATAGTATATTTCACTGCAAATTTAAAAAGACCTGAAATTCATATGTCATTATGTTAAGGGTTTTGGAACCACGTGAATTTTATATCAAATTGAAATTCTTATAGTTTATTGAATGTTTTTCCGATGTTCACCTGCGTATATTGCATTTTAAGTCTGAATAAATTCACGCATTAAGACTTATTTGTATTTATTAGGTTTGAGATTCCTGTTCGATGTTAAGACCACCCTTCAGATAGGAGACATCACCTTCTTCCCATCTCGAACAACTCATAATTATGATCTGTATGCCAGCTCTTCCACCAAAGAGGATATTCTTTTTGTGAATCTGGCTGACGGCAAAGTGGAAATGATTACTGGCATCGGGCGCTCCATGGATCCGGTGGTCGCAGAGTGGGGCAACACCAACCGTCCCATTTCCAGTGCAGGGGTCTTCGGAACCTACATGGTGACCACTGCCAATGAAGCTATATTTGTTGTCAATGGGAAAACCAGGACCGTGAACTGTGAAATAGGAAGCACGGTCCATCCCAGAATGGTAGTCTGGGCAAAAGCACCTTGAAATAAATTGAGACTTTGGCCCGGCTCTTTGTAAATGACCATGCCGATTGTCGGGAGATAACCCGACAACACCTTAGCCTTGCAGTTCGGCTTTAATGCACACAGATGAAAGACAATTATAGTTGAATGCCTCGACATATATGCAAATCTAGGCTTTATTCCCTTTAAATATTTGAGTTAAAAATCACGTTTATATGATGAATGAGTACATGACAAAATAGTTCTAATTTTCAGTTGTGCAAATTTGTATCCAATGTGTAAATACAAATCATAAATATCTCACTGTCTTGAGAAATTTAAAATTATTTCTGCTTTTAGAATGCCACTAAAGAGAAGGACCCTTTCCACTAAAATTACAAACCGAATTTCTCTATTTATTTGTAAATTCTCGAGTTTAAGATGTTTCAACCTATTCTTAATCAATGCAAAGTCCTTCTTCAGCTGCTGCCAAAGCTGCTGTGTAAAGTTAAGGTGTTGGGAAGTGCAGAAAATGGTTCTGCGCTCAGAAAGAGCAAGTTCTCATTCCTGTCACATGATTCTTTCTCTCGTCCCATGCAAAAGAAAAACAAAAAAGCACTCTGCACCTCGGCTCATTCTGCAATGGCATATGTTGTCAGCTTTGAGGATACATTTACAGAGAAAATATGTACATCTTGAAAATGACACACGCCAGCTGTTTAAGAATTATGCAAGTGCATAAAAACCCTATACTCAATTTCAAACATTACAAAATAATTAAATTAATTTTAAAAGCATACTTCTGATTCAAGGGTTTATTAGAAAGGCAGTGAGGCAAGAACTGACGCTCTGCTATTTGCTTGCATGAGCCGAAACACTTTTGCTACAATGAATGTTGCACCCAAAGCTTCTGCCAACTCTGATAACTAAAGCTACATTCAGGCTTAATTTATTTCATTTACTCAAAATTATTTGTTAACAAATTACTGTGCTTACATATTAGGGAAACTACCTCAGTGCAGTTTGATGATGTTTTGCAGAAGAAAAAAATTAAAACAAAAATGTATTTATTACATACATTTTAATGAGGTATCTAACATGAAAATTAATCATTACAACTTACTTGTTTACTGACTTGACCTTACTTACTACTTACTTACTGATTGACCTTACTTACTACTTACTTACCTTACTGACTTTTTTTTTTTTTTTTTTTTTTTTTTTTTTTTATTTCATTGCAATAGTTTTAAAAACAGATTGAAAGATTCTGTAGTAAAATTCTTACTTTTTGTAGAAAATTTACCACAAATTCTTCCATCAAAGGCAAAACCTTTGAATTGACTTTTAAGACGAAAATACCCCAATTTGTTGGATATTTTTGAATAATAAAAAAAATCCCAATTTATTGATTTGTTACAGAAATTGTTGGAAGTTTGAATGCAACAAATAGAACACATAAGAAGATGGCGACATTGTTTGTAAAAATTAACAAATTATCATGAGCGTAATTTCCAGAGTAAAGCGAATTCTGAAAATTCGATGACTTCTCCTAAGGTAGTTTAGCCAGCGTGTAAGTACCTAAGTCATAATTATTACAAATAAAGCAAAACTTTATAAAAATACAGTTTTATATGTTTAGCTTCTACTTTTCCTCTGATCATTGCCTTTGGAATATTTGGATCAGATAAGTAGATATACAAACGATTTAAAAATTATCTTCCAATTGAACTAAAATTTTATACCATTGATTATTGTAAAAAATTCTAATAACATTTATTGGAAGACAGATGATACTTTGAGCTGAATGTAGCTTTAAGAAATTCTCAGCATTTTTGCACATACTATCCATGTTAATATATATAATGTCTGATGTACATGCATTATTGTTCTAATACTTATAAAATCGTTGTATAGCATTTACCTCTATTTTCTCAAGAATAGAAATAGGTTTATTAATATGAAAATAATCAAGTATGCAAATCACTTCTTGATTAAAAAAAGGAAAAAAATGTAAAGTCATTTAATCCAAGAAATATCAAAAGTTTCAAATTAACAAGTATTTATGTTCCTAAGTTTAAAAAAGCTTTAAATTCTAAGAATATTCATACCCTAATTTTATTATTCAGTTTTTCATGATATGGATTCTGAGTAAATATTATTCAAATGTCTTTTCACAAGATTATGCAAATAAAATGAACAAACAATGGCTGATACCAATAATCAAAATGCTTTCAGATGTCCATTTAAAAATATGAATTAAAGAAAAATTTTCTTCATAAGATACTGTAATTTATTCTAAATTTGTGTCTTCTTTTACACACATTTCAAAATTTCGATGCCAATTTAAGTTAAGAAATATAAATGTCTGATATTTTAATAAATAAAATGGAATTATTTTCAATATTAATATGAATCAACACTGTTAATATTATATAAATTGGACTATAATTTTTTTTCACCTTTTTTATAATTTGAATAATATTATTTAAATAATTTTTTAAAGAAAAAAAAAAAGTTTTGTGAATAATTTTTGAGTGCTTTGTGCAAACTAACCATCATTTTTGTGTTTATTATGTGAATTATGCATTTGCCTTTTATATTACTGTTCTCCTGTATTTAAAAAAGAAAAGAAAAAAAAAACACATACAATAGTAGTGCACAACTTTGGCAATGTAACAATATAAAATATAATTCTAATAATTTATACCGATCTAAGTTTCCCACAAATGGTTCCTTTAAAAAAGGGCTGTTAAATGTTGGATGTATTCCGTAATGGCCATAAAATATTTAACAATATATTATGTATATTTAAATATTGCACATAATTTACATTAACTCTTTGAAATCCAAACCCTTCGCTAACTTGTATCCTTAAAATACCAAACTGCCCGAATTATTTTTCCAGTTTCAAAGCAGTTTCCTCACATCCTTGCCCATGAATGCAGAAATAGGTGTGAAAATTTCGAATGACATCTTTTCTACTCTCTAACAAAGATTCTGTTAGCCTTTGACCTCATTCCTTATAAACCTATTCCGAAGGTCTTAAACTGAAGTCAGAGAATCAACAAAGAAATGTCACTTGCAGCCTAAAGCTAAGAAACCACAATTAAATCTCTTAAGATAAGCTGTCTGCAGTAAACTAATGCAATGCATTTGGGGAAACTGCACCTGCTACTGCATACCTTAGGGGGATGGACGAAAACAAGATCGCACTCTCGGCCGTTTTGGGACGGTTATGGTCGTCTCAATGAAGGGCCGTGTGGCGTGGTTTGGTCGTCAAAGAGTTAATAATAATTCAAGTATAATAACTGGTTACCATCATGCATTAAAAATGAACTTCAGAATTGTCAAAAGTATTCATAAATGCATCGTATGATATAAAGAATATTAATATTTATAAAGAAACACAGATATTGCATGTACTTTATATCCCTTGATTATTTTTTAAATATGACATTTGTGAGATAAATATATACTTATAAAAGCAATAAAAAAAAAGCAAGTAGCATTTTAGTTCTTAAAATGTTTCATTAGCTTTCTCGTTTTAATTTTCTAATTCATTCTGTAATTACTTTAACAAACTAAGTATTATTTAGATATTTTGTCATAAATTCTTGCTGTATAACAGTTAAATTAGTTCTAGTTTTTATTTATTTGAGGGGAGTTTTATGATTAGAATATTCAAGTAATGCTGAACTAACAGACATTTTCGAGCGGGCAAAACAAATAAAAACATCCTGTATGAATTGAAAAATGAAACTTCTGTCAACTGCAAAAGCTATGAATTTTTTTTTTTTTTTTGGTTCATTGTTGAAAAAATTGTCACATAAAAGTATATAAGAATTCATATAAAATGTGTAATCTTCGTAAGATGCAGTATTCTTAGCTTTTCAAGTACATGATATTCATTATATGCGAATCACATATACTAAGGTAAATTAAAATATTGAAACAGTAAATTAATCTTATAAATTTTCCCTTGATTTCTTTTTTACATAGAGATTTAAGTATCTTCTCTTTCTACTTTAGTTGTGCACTGCTGGAGTAGAAACATTATTCATTATTTTTACTTAAGTTTATCTTTCTAGTCTATGAATTCACTTGTATAGCAAAATGTACAGTTGACACATCACATCTAATAAAACGATTTCTGAAAAAGTGTTGAAACTATTTCTGTTCTCTTTCAATTAAAAGCCTAAACGATAAATAGTCTGTGAATCCTAATCAAATAGAGCTGCCTAGCTTTACAAAGAGAATTTGAATTCTGAAACACATTTTTGAATAAATATATTATCAACATTTAATGTCTTTAGTCTTATTATACACATTAAAGCTTTCATTCAAACACCATGAAATAAATCATTAATATCCCAAAATAAAAAAATAAATGCATGCATATAAGTACATATATATGTTATAAAATGAAACTCTCCATATTACACCTCCAAGCAACGGAAATTCAATTTAAAAACATTATTGAAAAGGTATTTTTCAATAATGTTTTTAAATTGAATTTCCGTTTTTTAAATTATTCTACTTGCTTTAAACACAGTTAAAAAAAAACTAAATCGCAAAAATGCCAAAATCAAAAGTAAACTTTTTAAGTATTGAAAAACCAGTTATTGTTATTGATAGCAGATGAATCGACTTATCGAGGGGATAAACCAATCTACCATCCATTAACAGTAACTAAAATAAGAGAGTGTGTTTCATCTTACTTCCAAGTAAGCATCAAATTATTTGCTCGATTCAAATCACTAATTGATACTCGGTCTAAATAAAGATATTAGTCACTAAACCAAAAGAATCCTCTTAAAAAGTGAATAATCTTTAAGATCAAAATGTTTTCACTAAGAACACAATTAATCTGAACGAGACGCTTACTTTAGAAGACATATCCCCTACACTCTCTTTTCATTTCAAATACAAAAGTAAAAACAAAAGTAGATTCAAGAACAAATTTAAAAAAATCATAAGAAGATTAAAAGTAATAATCCATAAAATTAAAGTTAAAAACTTTAGTAAAAAAGAAATTTAAAAATCAAACTAGTAAGCAAAAATTAACCAACTTGCCTCAAAATTTTAAAAACCAAATGACTGGAATGTAAGTAAGTATTAAGAGATGGAAGCAAATAGGGTTGTCGTAATAAGTAGTTTTCTATTGAAGAAAGTTTAGCCTAAATTGGCGACAAAACTACAAAGTTTCTTGGAGATATAATACACAGAGTGCAGGTTGTTATTAAAATAGCACTAAAGCTGCTATTTGTTTGAATTTATATTCATAATGAAATTAATTAAAAGTAAATTATTACTTTTAATTACTTTCATTATGAATATAAGTACATATATATGTATACATATAAAAATTATTGACTTATTCTTTCCACTTAAATGGTAAACTAGAAGTGAATATTTAATAATAATGTTATGAGAATAACTTAGATTCTAAATATAACAGAGAATATGATAACAGAGAGGTGAAATGCCAAGGATACTAATAATGAGTAACAGGTATCGCAGAAATGTTAGTAAATTTCAAGGATTTTAGTTTACTAAAAGCCACCTGTTGGAATTCAGCGATAACTTAATAGTTATATAATTTTAAAATTGATTCAGATTTTGAATATAAAGAAACTTTTTAAATAGTTTAATAAGGATATTACACTTTATAATTAATCCAGTTATTTAATGTGAATATAAATCACTTCTACTGCTCTTTCATTCTATTTAGTAAAATATACTCGTGTGAAAAACAATTTAAAATTTTTATCCGATGTATTGAACATTCTTTTCAGCGAAAAAACCAAGCAGTTTCTTCTGGTTCCCATTTTTTGCACTCCCTGATTCTGATTCCACCAATGAATTTTAGTGCAAGTTAGTAAAAAAAAAACTTTATAATAAAGAAATGAGCTTTTCATTTTAATGAAGAATAATACAGTGATTTGAAAAACAGAACTAGAAATGTTCTTCACGCTAGAACAAGTGAGATGGAGCGACTACAATTAAAGTATAAAAATTAATTAAAATAAACTATCAATTTAGCATAGTTTTTGTACTAAAAAAAGCTTGCTTTCTACGCAACTAAAGAGACGATCAAAATTTAGGAATAAGAATTAACTTTAAATTGTTTAGTCAATTCATTAACGGAAATAGGAAGATCAGAAACATTTTGTTTCTTTCATTGCATGTTCAGGTGCCGGCACCTGTGCATTGTCAATATATAATGGGTATCGAAAAGCCTATTCTAACTGTTAACTCCGCCACAGTTTTGACGGAAAGCAGCCCGAATCTTAATTTACATAACTTTGTTTTGGAAATATTCTCCTGCTTATGTAAAATTATTCGCTTAAGTGCCGCCATCTACCAGCAGTTCTGTTGATATATTATTGTAGTTTAGAATAAACCTGTAGTATTTGCATTGCTGTGGTACTAGATCTTCTTTCAACCAATCTCTAAACTTTCTGTGACTTCTAAACATCACGCAAAGAACATGCATGTAAAGAAGGAAAGCTTCCATAGGCGCAAAGTAAACCAGCTTGACTACTACGCCGCCAAATCTCGTGAAGGGACAAATTCTGGTCGTCAAATCGCCAGGTGCATAGAAAATTGTGGAATTCCGTACAACACCTCAGAAGTTATAGGATTTGTTCTTAGACAAATCGTTTCGTGATAAGTTAAACTATGATTTTCATATTTTTTTTACTTAAAATAAATAATCCGTTAATTAATTTACTTGCACGGATCACTGATTTACGTCAATACGACGGAAAGAAATGCTGCTCCAGAAGTCTGAAATTTTGACAAACGTGACCTTCGATACTGACATAACAGCTAATTCGCGTATGAACAAAACAGAATCAAGGCTGAATGGATAGCCCTTGTAAAGTAAACTTGGCGTATATTTTTCCCTCTTCATTCTGACGAAAACCTCCTGCTTTGGCGAAGCTTTTGTTCTTAATCTTAGATGTTCTTTGCACCAAGTAACCTCGACGGCTTCATTCACATTTTCACTGTTTCAGTCATTTGAGTCTCGACTGCCTTGAAGCACATCCACGTTTCATCAGCTCCTCCTACATCAAAATTGCCATCCTTATTTATTGCACATTGCCTCAAATATTGTTTGCCGTTTATTATTTACAGTATCTTCGTCATCAGTTTTGACAGTAAGAACTTTTTCTAAAATGCTAGTTATTCGTTGGGTTGCACTTTATTTTTTGTAGTTTGAGACTGAGCTTTAGCCCTGAAAGCTGTGCCTCTTGGCCTGCGGACACATAACAAGGAGTGGTCCGAGTGTCTCCATCTCTCTTTTCCTACCGCCAACCACTCGAGAGGATTTTTAGCTTGCCGGATATTTTGAATGCTCCCATATCATCAGGATACTATACAAATATCCATGCCTTATCGAGAATACGAACCCAGGATCTTCGGTACGGCAGCCAGCGTCATTAACCACCATCACAGCTGACTATTCAGTCTGGGCAGTCAGCGTCACTATCCCAGCTGGGCAGCATTTATCATGTACAGGTACAAGCTAAAGCAAGGCCGACACCTGTGCATCCATCTAGGTATATTAGATATCGCTGGACTTCGCTAACTGCAGAGTTGCCGACTCGGATGGGTTTCCGAATCGGATGGAATTCCGAGAGAAAATACTTTGGGGGAGCGTTGGAGATTCTGTCACCGCTGTTCCCCTTCCATCAAGCTCTCAAGAGGATTTCGGCTTGCCGCGTATTTTGAGTGCAGCTTCGCCGTACAGACGTTATATATTTATAAACATCCATACTTTCTCTGGGATTCGAAGCCGAGACCATCAATCTAGCAATCAGCTCCACGAACCACTATACCCACAGGGCGGTTACCTTTCACTCCAAGTAAGGTCTTTGATGAGATTTGAGATACATCATACATAGGTTTCTTTCTTTTTCTGCTAACCATGTCAGTGGCCAACTGGTTAAGACCAATGAATACTGGCAGTTCTCATCCTTACATCCCACAAATCATTAGCAGAAACTTTAATGCCGACACTGAAACTTTAATGTCGGCACAGAAACAGAATGTCGAACAGAAACTTTAATGCCGGCACTTTTTTGTTGTGTGTGTGTTGTGGTTGTTTCAAATCCCCTTGGAGCGGGAAAGCCTACACCAAGTCCAACAGACCTTGTCGCACAAGGAAATCGCTGATGTCGTCCTGCTCAGCCGACAGCTGTCTCAGGGAGACGCCTATACAATGCAGTAGGTGAGCGGGAGAGGCAGGGAGGGAAAAGGCACACGAGGAAAAGGTCTTTTCTTCCTCTTTTAATTTCATGCATCGAAGATGCCCACTGCTGAATCTGGCCATGGCCGTTGGGATAGGCCTAGATCTTTTACTCAGAAGTGACAGGCCTGGTTGTTCGGCGAAATACAACTGGTGAACAGAAGAAATTTTCCATGCGATGTTAGTTTTATGTTTGTAATAGGAATCAATTTCGGTTAAGCACAAATCAGTGGAAGGGAGTGTTGGGACATCACAACCCTAAACTTGAATGCACTTACATGGACAAGCGTTAAATTATATACGAACAAACAATCAGCATCTATATAATTCAATAAATATTTCTCCTAAATCGTGCAATTATAATACCTCACTTTTAAACCTTGGCTTAATATATATATATATATATATATATATATATATCAGTTTAGACGTCTGAAATATGCCATTATTCAAGTGATATACACCATGTCCATAAAAGTCTTTACATCGCCTAGAAATATGCCATTCAAGTGATATACACCATGTCCATAAAAGTCTTTACATCGCCTTTATTTTCGTAGTCCTCGGTCACAGATGTATACTTCTTATAAGGCAGATGTGAGGCCTTTTTAAATTAAAAACCTTAATTTTGTAAAAATTACGAAATGAGACTTTTATGCAGTCTACTGACCCACATAATTAGAATTAGAAAAAGTTTATACTCGTTCTAAAATATAAAGCACGAAACGTTTGATTTCCATACGAGAAAACTGACCCAAATATTCATCTTTTAAGTTTCAGATCAGCTTGTAATATCCAGGGGTTCTACACAAATTGAAGAGGAAAATATTTTAAGTACTTACATAGCTGCAAATGAAATATCAGTTCAGAAAAATATTTCTCATTCTAACAGATTGGGCAACAAACAAAGCCCATGTCCTAAAAATTCAGAAATGGCTCCCTTGGGAAATTTTTAATTTTCGCTTTCTTGTGAATTGCAAGAGATTTGGAGGAAGGGATCGAGCAATAAAATTATATGTGAAATATAATTTTTGGGGGATTTCTTTTATATTATTCAACATACACATAATTTCCACTTACTAGCCATGCAAGGTTTTGCAGGCCTTTCATGCGACGTTGTCACACACAATATTTAATTTTAGCATTTGAAAATGCTTCTTTTTTGGTTGCAACATTAAAAATTAAAATCAAAAATATTTTTTAACCTAGAAAGTTTTTAATTATTAGATGAGCATTCTGGGCCTTTTAATTAATCTTTGGTCTAGTTACTTGTTTAACTACATTGCTATAGTAGATTTCAGTACAATTTGCATCTTTAGTTACCATTTTTCCAAAGATTTTCGTTTTTATTTCCCGGCAAAAAATCACACTAATTTTTGGTTGCTCACAAATATCAAATTAAATGCACACAATATCCAAAAGCATATAAAATACATTAATTCTGAATTTACCGACAGGTTTTGCGGTGATTTGTAATTATTTTTGGGGAACTTGTCATGTCCTATGTCTAATTTCAATTCCAAACTTTGTTCTTCGTGTATTATATTCATTATTACAATAAAATCCAATAAAATACTTTTACATTTCAGTTAATTGTAAACTAAATAAAATAAATCATCTTTCAGATGTGTTTGCTGATGATATTTTGTGTGTAAGGACGCAGTGTCAAATTCATGGATAAAATATGCATTTAAATCTTCTATTTTAATGCAAAACGTTTGTTCTTCATGCTACATTTTAATTAAATTTGTCATAATTCAACAGCGGGTATGGAATACCCTTTGATGCGACCTCTGATGTTCGTCTAAATTCGTAAGGTTATTTGATTACGGTAAAGTACGTAACAGTTATCTACCGTGAGGAAAGAGACCTTCGTAAAAGGCTTTCTAAGGAAAACTATCTCGTTATTTACGCTATATATGGGGAAAATCATGAAAATTAACCCGACAGCCAACCCGTTCGAACTACTAGTATTCAACGGTCTAGACGCCCACAGATGTGGTTGATCGAAGTCGGTGTCAACTTCCCTGTTGTCGCGGGTGTAAACTCAGTCGCTCTCTGTGATGCACCTCGGTCAACGAACTCTCGGTGATGAAGCTGTTTAATGACTAATAAGTACTGTCCATTTTTCACGAATGCGTTTAGTTGCAAGTTTACAGTAATTTAAAATATCACCGTTATTTCACAAAGTGCATCACAGATTTTTCCTAGGTGATATTGTGAAGGTGGAACTGCTTGAAATTCTGAAATTCTGAATGCTTAAAATTCTCATCTGCTTAAAATTCTCAAGTAACCATTAACTCACTGGAGTTAATGGTTACTTCAGAATCAAATTGAACTTCATCTGAAGTCACAGTAAAGAAAAAGATGCTTGTGTCTTCTTTGTCTTTTGGTACATATTTATTACCACATTTGTATCACAAGCAGCCCATAAAATAAAGATATCCTAAGGCCTGTATTTAAGTGCAATATTTAAAGTTATCTTTTTCTCCTTTCATATACACTGTCGTATGTACTTCACTGCTCCTATCCTCGCAGACAAAAATTGCATTTAAATGTCACATAAATCGTGCGGTCGCGAAAGGGGCTAGAATTTACCAGCGGCAAAGTTTTAGACTTTGGAAAAGTAATAAGCAACTAAATTAGTTTTTATATATCTTATATTTCTTAAATTCGTTATTATTTTTATTTGCCGTGATGAGTTTGCAATATGTCTCAGAATACAGGTCTCTGCTACGTGAAAAGCCTTAGCCGATTAGTTTTATATGAATATGCCAAGACAGGGCAAGCATAACATAACATGAAATGTAGAATGGATTTATAAATCAATAACTTTTGTCAATAGATAGAACGGTATTGTGATGACTTAATGGAAAGAGCTTAGCTTTACATTTTTATGAATAAATAGAACAATACTTGGAGGAACTAGGAGGAAAAGTATATCTTTACACACTCGAAACTTATTGGCAGTACATGTAATGCGTAGATTCCCCCAAGCTATGCTACTTGCCTAGTCGAGGTTAGATAAATTCTGAAGCGTTTGAAATTATCCTTTAGTATCTTCTTTTTCGCAGACATTACAACAACTGATTTCCTCATCTTAAATTGAATTTTTCATTTTTTTAGCCAGGTTTTAAATGCCTGAATGAGAGTTTGTAAATGCTGTATGACTGCACTAAGAAATGTATATTGTGCCAGAATCACTTTGTAGTTTGAATACTTTGCGAGACTGATATTTAGTGCCTGTGGAATGTCGTTCATGTAGATATTAAATAAAGTCGCTCCGAGAAGGAACTCTTGTGGAACGAAGCATAAAATAGTTCTTCGGGTCAAAATTTGTACCAAAAACGCGAATGACAAAGTGTCTACCTGTCTGGTAAGATTTAATTATGTTTGTGACATACTCTGAAAATCCCAAGCTGTACACTGGTGTGCAAAAATTAAGGACGAGACGGTTTTTTCAATATAACTTTGTACAAAAGCTTTCCAAATCAACACATTTAACACCGTAAGATCCCCAATACGTAAGGACATGAGTAACGTAAGCAGCACTTATTAAAAGAGAAATCAGAGGGATAAAAAGAAGCTTTATTGAAAAAGTAGCTTGGAGCGCAATTCGACTGCAGGCCGAAACATCCCTGTGATGGGTGTCCAGCAAGAAACATCCGGTCTTTAATAGGGGATATGATCTCCCCTGACTGCTAGGCAGGTTTCACATCATTTGTGCATGCCGGATATGTGGTTGTTAATGAGCTGTTGAGACACTGCTGCTCGTTCCTCTTGTAGCACCAATCGCAGTTTCGGAATCATTACTGGAGATAAGTTACGTACTGCCAAGGGTCTCCCTAGTAAGTTCCGTACATGCTTGACGAGATTTAGATCCAGAGACCTTGCCCACCAAACCATGTGCTCAATATCTTCACTCTCCAACAGCTCTTCGACAGTAACTGTGCGATGACGTGGAGCGTTGTCGTCTATGAAGAGGAACTGAGGACCCATAGCCCTTGTAAAAAGACGCATGTAAGGAAGAAGAATCTCGTTACAATAGCCGTCCCAGGTGACGAACATCCTTGGGAGATATGAAGGTCGGTCCGGCTACCAAGCATTATGTCTGCTCGAACGAGAACTCCGCGACCTCCAAAACAGTCCCTTTTGATGATGTTGAAGGGGTTATTGCGTGTTCCCCGCTCTGTCCAGATGTGTATGTGTCTAGAATCGCAACTCAGACTAAATTTGCTCTCATCTGTAAAGAGTACTCGTCCCCATTCATTGTCTCCCCAATTCCGGTGTTCCCGGCACCACAGAGAAGGCCTTCTTCGATGGGCAGGCGTTAGAGGTACACACCGTACAGAGCGTAGTGCAAACAGACCACCACCGTGCAGTCTTCTGGCCACGATAAAACGCGATATCGGTCGTTCAGTCGCCTGTGTCGTGTGTCTAGCGATTTCTCCCGCTGTCTGCCGCCTATTTCTTCTGTCCTGTAAGGCAATATACCGGTCATCTGCGGGTGTGGCTCCCCGTAGACGACCACTACTAAACCCCCGGATAGCTGTTCCTGTAGTTTGAAGTTGTCTCCAAAGTCGTGAAACGATGCTGGGAGCAATTCCGAACTCTGCAGCCACACTTGTCACACAGCGGCCTTCCTCCAACTTCCAAATGATTCGACCTCGGGTAAAAGCATCCAGATGTCGTCTAACAGATTGATTATTCGCCATTTCTCGCTGAGGCAGCAACTCGGTGTGATTTTAACTGTTATACGGCGTGCAATCTCTTTGCCAGAAATACTGATCTTACATCGACAACATGCTTTATACTACTCAGACACTCCCCCATTACGTCTACCTGCATATCTGCGCATGTGCTACCGTACATCACCTTACTTAATCTCCTGATTGGTCTTTCTGTCCGCTCTGCCTCTTCGTTCAGCTGATATGCTAATTTTTCGACTTCGTCCTTAATTTTTGCACACCAGTGTATATTCTGTATATGTATGCGCTCATTATAGATGCGATAGAAAGCTTATGTCAGTATCCTGAAAAAGAGCTTGAAATGCACTGTTTTCTTTGTAGACCCCCGGAAATTATTTCAACAACCCTATAGTTAGCAGTTAATAATTATTAACCACTAACCAGCTATATACCTGTCTGAAAGCAAACTTGTGCGGGATTTGTATATTATTTGATCCAAGTGGTCTTTCATTCTCATAAGGGTGACTTCAAAGATTTTAGTTAATAAAAGGAGGAGGCCGTATAGAATTAGGTGCCTTACTCGGTTTTCAAGTCCAGTGTTATAGCTGCCGTTTACCAGACATCAGGGAAATGTCTTAGAATGGTGCTGAATATTTTCGTCAGTTTATATATCACTTCATTTCGGACCCCTAGTCGATTCCTGCGATTTTTTTCATTCGCACATTTTTATTGTAGACAAAGACTAGGAAGATTGAAGTAATATTGACTGTATGTGCCATTATAGAGTACTGGAACATGAAATTTGAAACGATGAGTTTTGTTATAGTGTCCTGAATATTCTTTATGATTTCAGATGCTAAGACAAAAGTTTTGCAAAGTAACATATGCAGCAGACTTTCTACAGGCATTCCATAATTAAAATTAACAAAAATTTTAATAAAATATATAGTAAAACGGTTCTTCAAAGTTTAAGACATTTTCCTTGTTTTTTTAATGCAACATATTTAATGATTTTTAACTACTGCCACAGCCATTCGCTTTTGAATTGAAGTGATTTCAGAATGGAATCAGACGAACTATGAACTGAATCGAATTTATCATTAAGTGGTAAGCAGTCGATAATTCGTTATATTTTTAATATATGTATATATTTTTGTATAATTAAAAGATAGAAAGAAATAAAGAATGCCTTTTTCCTTCATCCAGAAAGTTTCCTTGCA
The DNA here is from genome assembly GCA_000611955.2 of Stegodyphus mimosarum. Lineage (NCBI taxonomy): Eukaryota > Metazoa > Arthropoda > Arachnida > Araneae > Eresidae > Stegodyphus > Stegodyphus mimosarum. The sequence continues at coordinate 176,570 of KK112588.1, forward strand.
TAAGCTCCCGGCCGTTGTATCTGAAGAACTGGAAGGTAAGATATTTTGTTTAACTTTCGTTTTCATTTGCGGTTTTGCTGTAAATTTTGGGTTATTAATTGTCGAAATATAGCTCGAAAGGTTTTACGTAAATATGTAACATGTTTTAAGATATGTGAAGAACTTATGGGAAATTTACCTGCTTTGTATTTGTATGTTTCTATATTTATATGTGTAGATACTAAAGTAATACATTTAGAAGTAGTAACTGATTTAACCGCAGATACTATTATTAAAATTACTTCCTACGATAAAAACATTTATTGCTGTTCTTGGAAAATGTAATATCATAATGTCAGATAACGATACTAATATGGCTGGTGCAAAATCAGAATTGTGAAAATTGCATAGCTTTGTCCGGAACTGATTCCACCTAACGCACTAAATTTTGGTGGTTTATGGAAAGCAGGCATTAAGTTATTTAAATACCATCTGGACAACAAAAGAGTACCAAGAATTAACAGTGTTTAGCTTTTTATTATTGTGTTTTTATTGAAAATTATGCTTCATGTTGAAATGGAATTGTTGGAAAAGAGCAGATAAGACTGTAGCGTAGTGAATTAGTTTATGTTCTTTATAATGTGTATAATATTTTATGTTGTATTTCATGATTGTCTTTTTATATTATTTTATGCTAAATTTCATCATGGGAAACTACCTATTTAGCTTCTTATATTTGGAGTATAGAAAGAGTTATTCTTAAAATTGTTAATTTTATAATTTATGTATTGAAATTTGGTATTTTAATATACGGCAGCATGTTCAGTTAGAATGCAGTGCTATCTGTTGTTGCAGAGATAGAGAAAACTTCACTTAGCCACTGGATTCGTCTAAGGTGACATATAGTAGTACTTAATTACCATTAATAAAGTTGTCTATGTTCTTTTTTAAAGACTCCAGATAGATGATATACCGTAATATTAATCAGAGTTTTCTCCCTTGCTCTTGGTTCATACTTAAAATTTTGAAACCCAACAATTTTTTGTTGTTGTTGTTTTATTAAGGTAGGTGTAATGGTTAGTATTTCTGGCTGCTGTGTTGTTTGTTGGATTCAGGTTCAAATCCCAGAGAAGGCATGGATGTTTGTAAATATCCAGAGTTTGTGTAGCATTGAAGACACTCAAAATACACAGCAATCCTAAGTCCTGTTGAGGGATTTGGTGGTACGGGAAGAGGGGTGGGAGATCCTCGGACCTGACCTCCGAAACTGCTCTTTTATCAAAATTGGGTGAAGTTGTACTCTCACCTATATGATACTCAAGGCCCTTGTCAACAATAGATTAATCTTGTGCTTCTTATCATGATAAAATTTGTGGATTTGGTAAGTCAGACAAGTGAGATAAGCCACACTATATTAAGATAAAACACTTATGCAATGAATTAATAAATCTGTATTTTAAAGCAATTATACCAAAAAATGCTCGTAAAAATATAATATTGCCAATTTTTTAATAGAATAAATGCTTTCAAAGACAATCACCGATGATTTAAGACGATTTTGATGCTTTGAGAAGATGGCTGGTTATTTTAATTTGTGTTGCCTAGCCATTAAAATGAATTTCATTCATTTATTATTTTTGTTTACAACATATTTTCTTTCAGTTACTTATACAACAGTTTATGGACCTACGATTTAAATTACGCAGAAAAATTCAAACCATTCTAATTATTTAAAAATAAATAAATAAATAAGAAAGTTAATTCCTAAATAGATACCGTGTATTCTGGTGTGTAATGCACACTTTTGATACAAAAACAGATCGAAATTTATGACTGCATGTTTTATATCAGTTATAAAAATAATAGATATAAAAATGAGAAATGAGCATAAAAAAAATTGGATTTCTATATGTATCTAAATGCTGTTTATTTAAAGGAAATGACATACCGTATGAACTTAAAAATGTTCATTATTGGATAATATGTAAAGGTCCATCGTATTAGTTCTTCTGTTATATCTTTAGGCACATCATCGAATTCTGTTTCATCTTCACAATCACTGTTACTCTGATCCGTAAGTAGATAGTCATCCTCCATTCCATCTAGATTGTTAGATTTAGTGAACTTTTGAAATGATTTATGAATTATGTTGGGTTTGATTTCATTCCATGCTTTTATTTTTCACTTAAACTATTTCTAAACTTGCAAGATGCATTTAGCCTCCTTTTGTAAATGTTTTTTTCATTTCTTAACATTCCACTGTCATTTTAAATTTTCTTTGAATGGTTTATTGATACACACATCTAAAGGCTGAACTAATGCTGTTAATCCATCTAGAATAATTGCCATATCTTTAATACACTCTTTTAATAATTTCTTTGCATTATCCATTAGATGAGATCTGAACAACTCCCAGATTAAAAAACTTTTTGGATTCATTAAGGCAAAAGGATTCTTTTGCCAAACATTTCGTATCCATAATTTCACAGTTTTCATCCATTCATCCTTTCTCATGAATATGAATAAATGAAGTGAGATTCGTGAACTGTTGTTTTTATGCGAACTGTTCATGTTCCTTTCACATCAATTGTTTTATTTCCTATCATATCGAACATTACTGGAGTTTCATCCATATTTCCAATATGTGAAAGCAAATACCTTTTTTTTTTTTTCTTCCATTTGTAGGTCAATAACATACTTCTGGAAAAGGAATCCTTTGCAAAATTTTTGCTTTTTCTTGTAGAACTAAATTATTTCATGCCATGCTCAAAGTTTCTTTAAAGTTTTCACTTTTATTTGCATTCTTTTTAGGCAACTTTAAGGCAAATAAATGTTTACTGTTTCTTGTTACAATTAATCCATTCTGCCCTTTTCTAGAATTTATTTCACAACAATTTCTTCTAGGAAAGGCCATTTCCTTTCTTCTTCAAAACACATTCATTGTCACATTAATTATTGTGATTTCTCCCCCCGCCCACATATGGAGCTTTCACCAACACCAAATATCCTTGTTGCAGCATGATTTTCATTTTCTGTCGCAAAATTTGCATTTAACACACATACATATTGTTCCCTTTATCATTTGTCAGTGTGGTGTACCATTGTTCGAAAGGTTAGAACAAATTTTTGAATAAGTGACCTCAAAAAAGCACGTGCTTCTTTTAGATTTCTTTGTGAAGAATAGGGTGTGCATTATACTGCGAATATACCTGAAAATTAAAAAATGTAGCTCGAAATTTTAGATGTGCATTATATGCTGGAAAATACGGTATATATTTTCAAGTTAAACTATTTTAAAACAAATATATGTGTCGAAGCAGTGCTTTTTTGCTGCTTATTTTAGAACGCTGTGAAATTTTCGTCTGCAAATTTACTTTTTAGATATCAAAATTTTATATTTATCAATTTTTTTAATTCCCTGTAGTAAATACTTTTAACTGATTTTTTTTTTTCAAGTTCAATGTTGGA